>RJWM01007992.1:0-75336 GCA_004363535.1 Dasyprocta punctata | reverse complement strand
AAAAAAAAAAAAAAAAAAAAAAAAAAAAAAAAAAAAAAAAAAAAAAAAAAAAAAAAAAAAAAAAAAAAAAAAAAAAAAAAAAAAAAAAAAAAAAAAAAAAAAAAAAAAAAAAAAAAAAAAAAAAAAAAAAAAAAAAAAAAAAAAAAAAAAAAAAAAAAAAAAAAAACAGATCACCTACAAAGGAAAACCCATCAGAACCACAACAGACTTCTCAACACAAATCATCAGGTCAAGAAGAGCTTGGAGTGAAGTATTTCAAGCTCTGAAAGAAAACAACTTCCAACCCAGGCTGATGTACCCTGCAAAACTATCTTTCAAAATCAACAGAGAAATGAGATACTTTCACGACAAAGAATAATTAAAGGAATTTATGACAACCAAGCCAACCCTACAAAGAATATTGAAGGACATTTTAGAGAGAGATAAAAAAAAGTCCACAGCTCCAGTAACAGTGGTAGAGGGATATCATCGAGCGGGACATACAACTGAATAATCCATCAACCAGATTTGAGTCAGATATGGTTTTTGATGAGCTGTTTAGCTTGATCTTATAATTTCATTATATATGATGACATAGACAGCTATTTCAAAGATAACAAAATATATTAGGGAAGCCTTAATTGATCTTTGATCACCTTGTTTTGAAACCCTGTATTGCTTTCATTGTTGTGTTCTGAGTAATTTTAACCTATTTTGGTTTGTTTGATTGTATTATAAGAGATGATATAGGCAACTGCTTAGAAGATAATATGAGGTATTATAGAAATCAACGTTGTATTACTATGTATTGCTTCCATTGTTTTATTTTTATTGGTTTTATGCTGTACTATTTTGTTTGATTATATTAGGCCTGAAAATATGGGCAGTTATTTTGAAGATAACAAGAGATATTACAAGGGGAAAGGAGGAAAGAAGGAAGGAAAAAGGAAAAAGACATAGATTTATATGTGGGTATACGTAAGATGGTTAAAATGACTATATTACTAAATGCATTAACTATGGAGAGAGAACAGTTGATATTCATATGATTAGATTAATTCTATATGTCTATATCTGTCTATCTGAGCAAACCCTTTGAAGGTAATGATACACAATGTTACAACCACTGTCAAATTCCAATCATCTCATTTTGTACACCTATAATGTTACAGTATTGGATTTGTTGTTGTTGTTTGTTGGTCCCTTTTGCTTTTTGTTTCTCTTTTCTGTGACCATTGTTTTATTTTTTATTGGTGTTATTCTGAACTATTTTGTTTGATTATATTAGGCCTGATGATATGGGCAGTTATTTTAAAGACAACAAGAGGTATTCTAAGGGGAAAGGAGGAAAGAAAGAAGGGAAAATGAAAAAGACATAAATGTACAAATAGGTATACACAAGATAGTTAAAATGACTATATTACTAAATGCATTAGCTATTGAAAAAGGACAGTTAATACTCATGATTAGATCAATTTTACACGTCTATGTCTGTTAATCTGAACAACCCCTTTGAAGGTAACGATATGCAATATTACAACTACTGTCAAATTCCAATCATCTCATTTTGTAAACCTATAATGTTATCCTATCAGATTTATTGTTGTTGTTTGTTTGTCTCTTTTGTTTTTAATTTCTCTTTTCTGTGTCCATTTTCTCTTAAATAAAAAAATTAATAGAGAAATGATACTTTTATGATAAAGAACAACTGAAAAATTTATGAGCACCAAACCAACCCTACAAAGAGTACTGACAGAGATAAAAATGACCACAATTCCAAAAACAATAGCAGAAAGAAACCACCAGGCAGGGCAAGCAATTAAACCAAGGGGAAAAGTGGGAAACCAACAGCAGGAAAATATGACAAAGATAAGCCAATATATATCAGTTATAGCCATTAATGTAAATAGCCTCAATTCACCAGTCAAAAGAATCAGACTGGCAGAATAGAGCAAGAAACAAGATCCAATGATATGCTATATAAAAGAAACACATTTAACTCAAAAAGAAACTCATAGACTAAAAGTCAAAGGATGGAAAACAATCTCCCATGCAACAGGAACCCAGAAAAAAAAGCGGGGTAGCTATTCTGTTTGCAGACAATGTGAACTTCAAATAAAAAATGATCCAAAGAGACAAAGGTCACTAAATACTTGTTAGGGAAAAAGCTTGAGAGGAAGAGATAACAGTTGTAAATATCTATGCACCAAATACAGGAACACCCAACTATATAAGACAATTATTAATATACAGGAAAACTCAGATAAGCAATAACACAAGTGTAATGAGAGAGCTTAATACCCCATTGACACAAAGTGACAGATCAACTAGACAAAAAATCAGCAAAGAAATATCAGAACTGAACCAAACCTGTGATCTTAGTAGAAGTTTTCAAAGCATTCCACCCGGCGGCACCGGCTCACATCAAGAGAGAACTGATCCGCCTTCCGGGGCCTGGGCCCTGCACGGATCCCGAAGGAGAACCAGAATGGGCCCACTTGGGCCACAACCCACTGGGCCCGCGCAGCACTGGTGCGCTGGCTTGAAGTAAAGGACATGATATCCCCCCTTTCACCCCCCGTAAGCAACCTGCTGGTTCTGAGGTCTGGGTAAATTGATAGCAACTGGGGAACATTGAGCAACTAAATGTTGGTATTTTTCATAGATTTTGTAGCCCTCTGATTGGCAGCCTGAGCATCTCATTGGAAGATGACAGTAGGCAATGTGGCAAATATGGGGGACTCTCTTCTGTCTAGCCTTTGAGGGCCAATATGGTTCTCATCGTTTTGCTTTACTCTGACCATTATTTTTTTTCATTTTTTTGCTTTATTTTATATTCTGTTTTTATTGGTTTTATTCTGGTTTTTTTTGGTTCAATTTTACTACACCTGTTGGAATGGTCAGCTAGTCTGAAGATAACAAGATATACTCTAGTAGCTATTGTACCCACATTACTGATCTCTGAAGTTCTGTACCAGTTCCACTGCTTTATTTTAATTGACTTTGTTCTGTTATGTTCCGTTGTACTTTACTATCTTTAAAATAATAAAAAATAAAATAAAAAATAAAAAAACAAAGCATTCCACCCAACATCATCAGAAATACACATTCTTCTCAGTTGCACATGGGACATTCTCTAAAATAGACCATATACTAGCCCACAGCACATGCTTAAGCAAATGCAAAGGAATTGAGAGCTGGGGATATAGCTCAGTGGCACAAGCACCTGCCTGGAAAGTGCAAGGTCCTGAGTTCAACTCCTGGTACCAAAAAAAAAATTGAAATTATCTTATGCATATTATCTGACCATAGTGCAATGACACTGGAAATTAATAGCAAAAGAAACCACAAAAACTCCATAAACACAAGGAAATTAAATGACACCTTCCTGAGCAACCTATGGGTTATAGGTGAATTAAAGAAGAAATGAAACAGTATCTACAACTAAATGAGAATGCAGATACAATATACTGGAACTTATGGGACATAATGAAAGTGATCCTAAGAGGAAAATTTATAGCAGTGAATTTTCACATCAGGAAAACAGAACAAGCACAAACAAACAACCTAATGTTTCACCTCAAGCTTCTAGAAAAAGAAGAGCAAGACAAGCCCAAAGCCCACACAAGGGAGAAAGCTATAAAGATCAGAGCTGAAATTAACACAATGGAGACCAAGAAAACAATACAAAGAAATAATGAATTGAAGAGTTGGTCCTTTGAAAGAATAAATAAAATTGATAAATCCCTAGTTGGTCCTTTGAAAGAATAAATAAAATTGATAAATCCCTAGCCAAACTTATCAAAAAAAAAAAAAGGAAAGACTCAAATTCCTACATTGAGGAATGAAAAGGGTGAAATCACTACAGATCCCGTGGAAATTCAGATGATCATCAATACCTACTTCAAAAATCTTTATTCATAGGATGGAAAACACACAATAAATGGACAGATTTCTAGATACATATGAATTACAAAAGCCCAGGTCCTGATGGATTCACTGCTGAATACTACAAGAAATTTAAAGAGAAATTAATGTCAATACTCCTCAAACTCTTCAATGAAATTGAAAGGGAAGTAATACTCCCTAACTCATTGCTGGGGGCAAGCATTACCCTGACACCAAAACCAGAGAAAGATCAACCAAAAAAGAGAATTACAAACCAACCTCCCTAATGAACATAGATGTAAAAATCCTCAATAAAATACTAGCAAACAAAATGCAGCAAATCATCAAGAAGATTATACACCATGACCAAGTTGAATACATACCAGGACTGCAGGGATGGTCAACATATGCAAATCAATAAATGTAACACACCGTATCAAGAGAGCCAAAGACAAAAATCACATAATCATCTCAATGCACATAAAGCTTTTGACAAAGTCCAATATTCACTCATGGAAAAAAAAACCAAGAATAAAAACCCTGCAGAAAATTGGAATCAATGATCTTTATCTCAATCTGATAAAAGCCATCTATGACAGACTAACAGCCAACATTATACTAAACGGACAAAAACTGAAAGCTTTCACCCTAAAATCAGGAATAGACAAGGATGTCCACTATCACCACTCCTACTCAATATAGTTCTGGAAAATCTAGCCAGAGAAATTAGACAAGAGAGAGAAATAAAAGAAATAAAGATAAGAAAAGAAGTTAAATTATCATTATTTGTAGATGACATGATACTCTACATAGAAGACCTCAAAAACTCCATCAAAAGACTTCTAGATTTAATAACCAGATTCAGTAGGATAACTGGATCCAAAGTCAACACTCAAAACTCAATAACCTTGCTGTATACAAACAGTAAACTCACTGAGAGAGAAATTAGGAAAACCACACCCTTCAAAATAGCATCCAAAAAAATGAAAAACTTAAGAATCAGTTTAACAAAGGAAGCATAAGACCTATACATTGAAAATTACAGTACTCTGAAAAAGGAAATCGAAGAGGATATCAGAAAAAGGAAAGATAACCCTTGCTCATGGATAGGAAGAACCAACAGTGAGAATGGCCATACTCCCAAAATTGTTATACAGATATAATGCAATCTCAATCAAAATACTACTAGCATATCCCTCAGAACTAGAGAAAACAATCCTAAAATTCGTTTGGAACCAGAAAAGACCTACAATACCCAAAGCAATTCTGGGCAACAAAGACAAGGCAGAAGGCATCATAATCCCTGACTTGAAATTATGTTACAAAGCTACTGTGATAAAATCAGCATGGTACTGACCAAAAAAAAAAAAAAACAGTAGACCTGAGGATCAGTGGAATGATTAGAAGATGCAGACACAACAACAAACATATTCAGCCATCTTATCTTTGACAAAGGGGCCAAACACATTAACTGGAAGAAAGATAGCCTCTTTAGTAAGTGGTGCTGGAAAAACTGGCTCTCTATGTGCTGAAGACTAAAACTAGACCCATGTCTCTCACCATACACTAAAGTAAACATCAATCAAAGTCTAAATATTAAAACAGAAACACTAAATCTGCTGGAAGAGAAAGTAGATAAAAATCTTGAAGACATAGGTGTGGGCAGAGACTTCATGAACAAAAATCAAACTGCATGGGAAATACTTCCCAGAATCAACAACTGGGATCTCATCTTATTAAAAAGTTTTGCATGTCAAAAGAAATCTTCAACAGACTGAAAAGAAAACTCACAGAGTTGGGAAAAAATTTTAGCCAACTGTCCCTCAGACAAAGGACTTATTTTAGAACATATAAAGAATTGAAAAAATCAGACCCCACACCAATTCAAAGACCCGATCCAGAAATGGGCATCTGAGATGAATATGTACTTCTCAGACAAAGAAAACCAAATAGCAAATAAATACATGAAAAAATGTTCAACATCAATGTTCATTTGAGAGATGCAAATTAAAACAACATTGACATTCTATCTTACCTCAGAAAGAATGGCTATCAATCAAGAAATCAACCAATAACAAACGTTGGGGGGATGTGGGGAAAAGGGAACCCTGTTGGTGGGACTGTAGACTGGTGTAACCACTGTGGAAATCAGAGTGGAGGTTACTCAAAAAACTAGGATTAGAGGTTCCATTTGACCCAACTATTCCTCTTCTGGGTATTTTCCTAGAACTGAAAACATCATGCCATACCAATATATGTGCACCCATATTTATAGCAGCATAATTTGTAAGAGCTAAATCTTGTAAACAACCCAAATGCTCATCAATCAAGGAATGAATAAAAAATGTATTTTTTTCTGCAATGGAGTACTACTGAGCTATAAAGAAAGATAAACTTAAAAAAAGAAGGATAAACTTGAGACTTTTGTAGGTAAATTGATGCAACTTGAGACCATTCTTGTAGGTGAACTAAATCAGACTCACATGTAAAAACATTGTATTGTCTCCCTAGTGTGAAAGGCTGAAAGAATAAATGAGATCCAAAAACTTACAATAGATATTTGGAAAGGGGAAAAAACTATTCAAAAGAAATGAGAAATCGGAATGGGGGAAAGGATAAAAGAAAAGGAAAACAATATATATGTGATAGTTAAGATAGTTATACTAGGGGCCAGGAGTTTGTCTCAGTGCCTTAAGCGCCTGCCGTGGCAGGCGCGAGGTTGTGAGTTCAATCCCTGGTGCCGCAAAAAAAAAAAAAAAAAAAAAAAGAAAAGATAGTTATACTACTAATTTCTATTAGTTCATTGAAAAGAAATGTTTGTGCTTATATTGTTTGATCAATTTTTCATGCTTGTATATTGTAATCTGAGCAACTGCTTTGAAGATAATGATACACAATGTATTAACTATTGTTACTATCCTACTATCTTGTTTTGAAATTTTGTATCATCATTTTTATTGGGGTTTTTTCTCTTTAAATAAAAAGAAATATTTTCTTTAAAGCATATAGGTGAGTGTCAAGGCCTGGTGGCATGCACGTGTAATCCCAGCACTCAGGAGTCTGAGGCAGGAGGATCTCCATGGGTTCTAGGCCAGCCTAGGCTACATAGAGGGACCCTGTCTCAAAAAAAAAATGTTCAGATGAATGTATTGCTGAGCATATATGAAAACAAATTTTACATGGGCCAAGAAAAGGCATTCAAATGTAAGACATGGAATCCATGGGGAATGAGAAGAGAATAAGGAAGCCAAATCACATCTTCTCACCAGCCAGGGGGAGCCATGGGGAACAGAAAGAGAATCAAGAAGCCAAACCGTGCTTTCCGGTGAGGCAGCTGAGGTGTGGCTGGCAAACAAGAAGAGCCACCCACCCCCACCCCCACCCCCACCCCCACGCAACTGGCTAATTCAGAGGAACTCAGGTGAGATGACAGCAACCAAGGTAAAGGAATAGCTTGATGCTTGTATTGTTTGACTGAATTTGCAGGCCTGGGGCTGGTGGTCTGGGCATTTACTTGGAGGATGGCAGTGTGCACTGTGGCAACTGTGGCAGATTTCCTTCTGTCTTGTTTTTGAAATTCAATGTTTTGTTCCATTTTACTGTTTTGTTTTATTCCTGTATCTGATAATCTGAGCAACTATTTTGAAGATAACAATATGCAATATAACAACTGTTGTTAAATTCCTATCATCTTGTTTGGAAAACGTACATAGCTATTGTAGTTTTTTGTTGTTTTTGTCATTTTGCTTTTGTTGTTGCTTTTTGGTTTGTTTGATCTTGATTTTTCTGTTTTTTCTTTTGTCTCTTTAAAAAATAAAATAAAATGTAAGACACTGTAGAAAAATCAGCAAGCAAATTGAAACCATTTTTGTAAAAGTTTAAAATTTGCTTGGTGACATTAAAAACTCAATGGAGAGAGAACAATGGCCACAGCACCAAACAAGCCCAATCTGGGAACTGGCATTGTGCACAGGCCTCGGGCAGACTGGGAACAGCCAGACCCCAGCCCCTTCCAGCATGAGGACTGGCAGACAAAAAGTGCCATCCCCCCCACCCCACCAAGCGACCAGCTTATCCAGAGAAACACAGGCTGCAATGATAGCTATTGAGGTGAAATGCAATTGGATGCCTGTGGTGCTTTGGTGTTTCTCTAACATTGCAGGTCTAGGGCCAGTGGTCTGATCATAGGTTCAAAGGATATCAATATGCAGTGTGACATCTAGGGGGCTCTGCTTCTGAGGGTTGTGACCGTTGTTGATTCCCTATGGTCTTGTTTTGAGGTCCTATGTCATTTCCATTGTTTTGTTGGGTTGGATTTTATTCTCTTTTGCTTTGTTTGATTATGTTAAATCCGATGGCAGGAGAAGCTATTTCAAGAATAGCAAGATATATTATGGTAGAAATTTTGGATTTACTATTGGCTTGTTTTGAAGTCCTTTTTCACATTCATTGTTTTGTTTTTATTGTTTCTATTCTATTCTGTTCTGTTTGATTTATACTATGTCCAAAGTTATCTGCAGCTATTTTGGAGACATCAAAGGGAATTATGGTAACTACTGTTGAGTTCATAATGTTTTGAAGTCCTGTATCTCTTACACTGGTTTGTTTTGATTGCTTTTATTCTGTTATATCCTCTTTAAAATAAAAAAATAAAAACTCAATGGATAAGCTTGATGCACGAGGCTAAACATATCTGAAAATAACCAAATTGAAAATTCTAAGGAACTTTATTATCATGTAGCCTCGAGAGATAAAAACATAAAAAATAAAATGAGAGAGCTAGAACCATAGAAGAATGAGCAAAATGACCTACAATCCTATAGCCACAGCTCCCAAAGGACAGACTAGAGCAGCAGGTAAGGTGGCAACGTTAGAAAAGGTAATAGGTAAGACATTTCTGGGTGAGGTAGAATGCATAGGTCTGACCAGTCAGGAAGCACAGGCCTAAATAGGATGAATAAAAACAAATCAACCTCTCAATGCTTCATGACAAATTACAGAACATCAAACACAGAGAAGACTTTCAAAACCTTAACAGGAGACAGCAGAAAAATCTGTTCAAAGCATTGAGAGAAACAGCTAAGTCATATTTCAGGAGTGAAGGTATAATAAAGACATTTTCTCACTGTGCCCCGCTCACACCCTCTGGCAAAATATGACTGAAGAATGATGTTAGGAGAGAAAATGATTACAGAACCAGGATCATCAGTGCAAAATGAAATGAAGAACAGAGTCAGTCAAAATCTGGAGAAATTTAAACAGTCACCGGCAGCACAAAAAATAGTGGTGACTGATGTCAGAAGTATCATTGCAAGTCGGAATTAAAACACCCAGCATCACAACAGGTCAGATGGGCAGGGCTTTCTGAAGCTCTCACACTGTTTGAGAGAGGGTTAGAGATGTTGATTAAGTTTAGATTTTTGTCATGTCAAGTCCCCGTGTTTATTTCCAAAGATAACTTCTAAAGCAAGAAAAATAAAGCGTGCAATTTCCATACCTGCAAAGAAGATAAAAGCAAATCTGGAAATCTTAAAAACTTCTGGTTATAAGTGGCAGGTTGAACCCCAGTGTTTTATCTCAGCTTCCTCCTTGAGTCAGTCTAAAAATAGTAGTGACATTAGCAAGGTTGCAGGATAAAAGCCCAATATTTTAAACAGCAATTATATTTCTACACACTAGCAACAAACGGCTGTGAGTTAGAATTTTTTTAAAATACTATTTTCAATGGCATCCTAAATTAGGAATATATAGAAATACGGCTGATGAGTTACAAGACATGTGCGCTAAAACCAATGAAACACTGCTGAGATAATTTTTCAACTATTTTTTCAAAATATACATTTATTAGTGCATATTAGCTTTGCCACATATTGGGTTTCACAGTGGCCTTTTCGTAGGTATATGTGTGCTGATCGTAACCATCCTCCTGTTGCCCTCTCTTCTGGCCCCTCCTGTTCCCTTTTATTCCCTTCCTTTTATCTAATACTCTCTCTTCCAACCAAGAGATACTTTAAAAGATCAAAAGTTATGGATATCTGTACCGCATTCAAAACTTTACCTGTGGGCATACCACCATGCCAGTGAAAGTCCCATCAGATGGTTTTGTAAAACTGGTTCTCTAAAATTCATGAAGAAATGCAAATAGCCTAGAACAACAAAAACCATTTTTAAAAAGAACAGAATTGGAGGCCTCACACTACCTGATCAAATACTTATTACATAGCTAACAATAGTAGTCAAGATATGCAGGGTCGCCGGGCGTGGTGGCACTCACCTTTAATCCCAGCACTTAGGAGGTGGAGCGTTGTGAGTTTGAGGTCGGCTTGGGCTACTACATAAGCAAGGCCGGCTTGAACTATATAGTGCGACCCTACCTTGAAAAAAATTAGGGCTGGGAGTTTGGCTCAGTGGCTTAAGCGCCTGCTTGGTAGCAGTGAGGTTGTGAGTTTGATCCCCAGTACTGACAAAAAAAAAAAAGTAGGGTGGTATGAATGTCAAGAAAAACAAATGTATAGAACAGAGCTGATGAACGTATGTGGACAACTGGTGTTTTCACAGAAGTACAAAAGCAATTTGATGGAGAAAGGATAGTCTTTTCAATCACAGTGGCAGAATTCATGGATATCACAGGCAAAATAATGAGCTTCCATATAGGTGGGAAGGGCCACCCAAGACCTTTGGAGTTCACATCTCATGGCCACGACTTGCTCTGAGTGACAGGACTTACTGTTTGCTTGTCTAGGTCTTGGTTTTGCTTTGGTCCCATTCCTTTCTCTCCCTCTACTTCCTCTGCTTCTCTCCTTTGGAATGAGAATATTTAACTTTCCTTTTGATATTTACAAGGACTCTTGAGTTTGCCTTAAGTCTCAGAGGAGACTCTAGACTTCGATTTTTCAGCGGCGCTGAAATTGTTAGGACTTTGGCAACTCTTAGAGGCGGACAAAATGCAATGGACACAAAGGGATGCAGCTGAGTCTCTTAGAGAGCAAGGATGGAATGCTGCAGCTTACGTCTAGAGGTCCCCTAGGAGCCTCGTTTGCTTTTGGGTGGAGACTGGATCACGAGGACAAACAACTGATTTGCTCTAAGGAGGTGGGTCTGGTCAGAAGGGGTAGGTCACTGGGCTGTGGCCTGGAAAGATTTCTCTCCTCTCCAGCTCCTCCCTGTGCTCTGTGCCACCGGGAGGCCATGAAGTGCGCAGTTACTACCCACCATCACCTCGTGCCGTGCCATCTGCTGTGGAGCCAGCCGACTATGGACTGAAACATGAGCCAAAGCAAACCTCTCCTCCTTTAGACTGTGGGTGTTGGCTTAAAGAAAGTGACTAAGGCCAGGCGTGGTGGCACACGCCTTTAATCCCAGCACTTGGGAGACTGAGGCAGGAGGATCATTGTGAGTTCAAGGCCAGCCTGGGCTACAAAGTGAATTCAAGGCTAGTCTGAACTGCATAGTGAGACCCTGTCTCACAAAAAGGGCCGGGGATTTAGCTCAGTGGTGTAAGTGCCTGCCTGGCAGGCGTGAAGTTGTGAGTTTGATCCCTGGTACCAAAAAAAAAAAAAAAAAGTGACTAAGAAAAGCACCTTTTCCTCTTCCGTGTCCTTCTGCCATGCTGATTCTGCCTCGGAGTCAGCTGACCACAGACTGAAGCCCTGAGCCAGAATAAAGCTCCCCTCCCTCAAGTCGCAGGGGTGGGCTCTCCCCCAGTGACAGGAAATAACTAGGGCAGATGGCTTCACACTTACACACTCACGTAAAAGCACATCACATCGTGCAGTTTAAATACATGTCACTCATTGTATGTCAACCAATGATATCTCAAAAATGCTGTTTTTAAAACAAATTTTATTAACAACTTTCATTTATTAAGGTCATCACACTTGTTTTTGCTTATATTGTCTTTGCACATTTCTTATTTTGTTACAAGTAGGAGTAAAAAGACCATTATTTTGCACTCTCCCTAGAAGGTAGATGTAGACATGGTCATTCTGGCCAATGGCATGTGAACAGAATCGTCATGTGATGTTTCTGGGAAGTCTTTCTAAATGGGAGTAAGGTACGCCTTTCTTCTCTTCCTCCTGTTTAGATTGACAAGCTGTTGGCTGGAGCTCCAGCAGCCTTTTCAAACCATGAAGTGACTTTGAAAACATAAATCCAGTGCTGGTGATAGAAACATGGAAGCCTGAGTCTCTGGGACATACGAACTCACTGTGAGCCCTGAACTTCCAAAACTTAGACTTCTTTTACAAGAAAAATAAACATCTATCAGTTTATTTTGGGTCTGCATTAGTTTCTGTTATGTCGCTGAACAGAATCCTGACCTCTTCCAACCATGCTTGGTGTGGGGGTGCACTGCTGAGACCCTGGAACAGCGGGGCGTGGCACGAGCGGGCACAGCGACCAGAAGTCAGGAGTGGAACAGTCTCCGGGCTTCTTGCTGGCCCCCGCCACCCCACCCCCACACCCTAGCTGAAGCTGGCTTTGGGCCTTTGGAACCTGTCCTGTTATACTGTCCTCATCTTCTCTCCTCTCCCTTTTGTGTGGACATCTGACTTTCTTTGCCAATACTTTGGTCTACACCAAACTGGATCAACTCTTAATGCCGCCTTAGCCTAGTTGTACTTTTGTACTGAAAATGCATGGCACGCTTCACATGTGTCTTACGGTCTATTTTTTTTTTTCACTTATTAGTACATGTTGGAGGTACACAATAATTACACTTACGAGAAGTTGGTGCTTGTATATAATACATCTTAATTCTTTTTGTTCCCTGCCTCGTCACCGCCTCCCTACTCCTACAACTCTTGGTCCCTTGCCCATTTGCAAAAGCGGTTTTCATTTTTTTTTCTTCATTTCTTTTTTTTTCCATTTTCTTTCCCTCCCCTTCCTCCCCTCTGCCCCTTTTCCCCAACCCATTTAAAAATATCTCTGTACTTCCTATTAATCTCCTCTCTCTCTCTCTCTCTGAATATATATTTACAAAACAAGCATCCCAATGCCATATCTGCAGGAGGTGGGGTCCAATCCAGGTATTTTGGATACTCAAGACCCCTTTCCCTTTATCCTTGGGGTTGCCCGCACCCTGTAGAGCACACTTAACTTGTCTTCAGTAAATCTGCACCGTCACTGCCCTGTCTGCATGTCTTGTCCAGTTCTTTGTTTGGGAGACCAGAAAAGAAGCCCCCAGGACCCTCAGCCAGTAAGTTAGCTCACCAATAATCTCTACTTTCCATTTCCTAATCACCTTTTAACCTTTGTGGAATCATCAGATCTTTAATGCGTTCCACGTTGAATTTCTCAGAGATTCATTTTGTCCTCATGCATGGCACTCATTCGGTGTGTGGTGAGATTACCCAGTCCTCGTCCTTCAAGCCCTTCACTCTCCAGGTCCCCCTCTGCTCTGCTTTTACAGCCATGCACACGGCCTCATTCTTAACTGCCTGTTGGAGGGGCCTGAAGCTGGGCTTCTCCTTAGCAGTCAGGTCTTCACTATGGAGCAGCACAACAGCAAAAACCCAGTAGATCAGCGCCGACCAGAACTCTGCTCTCCAGCTAGTAGCCATGACCTTGGGTGAATCCCCATCTCTCTCCTGGCCCCAGAATCCCCTAACGCACAGGGAACATTCAGCTGGGACCCTTGCTCAGCCCCAGCACAACATAAATCTAACGATATCCACCCACTGTGCTGTCCCGTGAGACAGCCACCAAACACGTGGCCAGCAAGCTCTTGACACGTTGCTAGCCCAAACCGAGACATGCCGTGAGGACCAAGCAGATGTCAGTCTCTGTAAAAGAAACAAAAAAAGAAAAAAGAATGAAAACTATTTCATGAATAATCCTCATGCTGATTGTATGATGAAGTAGCATTTTGAATGTATAAATAAAAGTATGTTAAAGTTAATCTCACCTGCTTTTAATCACTTCATGCTAAATTACATTTGTGGTCCTCAGTGTGTCTCCGCTGGCCGGGCTGGTACAGCTGTCTCACAGGAAACCCAGCACCACTGGCCAGCTCCCCAGACACGGGGAAGGGGACACCCCCAGTTTCCCTTAGTCACCAGGTGACCTGGAAGATTTGGATCTAGACCAGGGGTTTTTAATTAGAGGACTAAGGACACAAGGTGATACATGAACTTGAAAAGTGACAACTATTTTCATAAGTCTTTCCAAGAAAGCTAGTGTTTCCTTCCTTTAGGAAGGTAATTCATCGATGACACAAGCTAGGGTTATTAGCTGCCCTCCTCAGCAGTGGAAATCGTGGTTATTTCCCTACACACGGTTGTTGGAGGATCCCAGTATGTCACTAAGCTCATTGCTACCATACAATTGTGGTTATTGGACCTGTCGACCGAATCTTGTTATTGGATGTGTTTATCAAGCCACACATATATTACTGTGTCACGTATTTGTACTTATGATTTTGGTACCTGTATTTAATGTTTCCTTCGATATTTTTGGATGTTATTTCATATATGCAAAAACAATACTCTGAGAAGGGGTCCTTCTGTAGATTAGAGGAGTCTCAGGCTCAAAAAAATTTGAAAATTAAAACAATGAGGCACATCCATCCGCCAGGGTGCTGGCAACTGGGAGCGTTGGGGGGTGCGGCACCCAAAGAGGTACCCTACCGACAGCTGGTGTCCGTCAGCAATTTTTTTTTTTTTTTTTTTTTTTTGCGCGCATGGAGCCTTTATTGACAGGGCAGGGGTGTCCGTCCACGCAGTAATCTGCACATCCTTCCATGCAGGGTCCTCGTACGTGGTCCTCACGTGCAGCATCCTTGCTGACAGGGGCCATCTCCCCACAGCACCTCAGTCCTGGGCACTGGCTCTCAGGGCAGCCCTGCCCTTGCCTGTCATCTCCTCGGGCAGGGGCGCCTGGCCCTCCACCTCGCACACGCACTCCCGCAGGCAGTACTTCCGGGGCCCGAAGCTGGCCGGGTGGGACAGCCGCTGCTTGTCCTGCTCTTCTCTGCAGCGTCTCCTCGCTCTTCCCCAGGGTCTTGCGGATGTGCTCCATAATCTCCCCATCGCTCTTGGTCTCCATGTCCACTAAGACCTGCTCCCCAGAATCCAGGTAGAAGCGCAGGAAGGGAGATGGGGTCATGTTCTTGAACCTCGTGATCTGCATCCTAGAGTTCTTACACTGGAACTGGGGGGTGTTAAAAAGACACAAACTTCCTGGCGCCCTCACCCAGCTCCCCATGCGTGTTGTAGCTCACCGTCATGACCTTCACCGAGTCCTTAAAAATCACGTTGCCCTGTCCCAGATACGGCAGCGTGCGGCGGATCGGGAAGCGGCCCTTCATGGGCATGGTGACTGCGGACAGGAGCGGGCCCCGTCAGCAATCTTCACTCTCAGGTTATCTCTGTAGAACCAGAGGACACAATATCCGACTCTACTTTTTTTATGCTAGGATTCTGACAAAAATAAAAATCCCATCTTGGGGCTTCTGAGGGCGCTTAGGCAACTCTTCGAGAGCGTAGTAGCCAACCAAACTTCCTTTGTGGGGAAACCCGCAGTCAGCCCTCCTGTGCAATCTGGATCCCACCACTAGGTGGCAGACACGCACCGTGACATCTTACAGCTGCAGCCCCGTCATTGTTTTGACTTCAACTCATTTCATACTTTGTAAAACTGAAAGATGCCCACATCTTCTACATTTTGCGGGACTGTTTTAAGGCTAACGAGAAAGTGAGAAAGGCTGCAACGGTCGACTGTGACTATTACAATCAGCTAATTACCTGTGACAGGCTTCTGGGCACGGAAGCTATTTGGGCAGAAGCACCCTGGATTTCCCTGGACCTGGACAGTCAGAATTCAGTGAACCTTGCACCAAACTCCATTGCTGTGGACACCCCGGGTCCAGCCCAGACAGACCTGAGGGTAAACCATGGACTTGCCTGTGAGAAAAACTTGTGTAAGACAAGTTTTCCTTCCGCCTTTACCTCCATTTCAATGAGAAAAGAAGGCCCAGGCTTAATCGTAGCTCAAATTGATTCCTCTGTTTCTTTTAGCTCATTTTATTGAAAAAATAAAAGTACACATGTTAAGATCTAACAAGTGGTTTTCCTTCACTTTGGGTGTAGAAAATCACCTTTTTTCTCCTTTATGCTGGAGTTTGAACATGCTAGGCAAGCACTCTACCATTGAACTACTACCCTAGCCCAGAAATTGATCTTATTAAAGCATGGTACAGTTATGACTAAAGTATGTTATGTGCATGTACAGATTAGCCAAAATGAAACCCATTAATCTGTGTAACCAATATGGAGAGAAGAAAAAAAAACAGAAATCCAAATATCCCCAGCGTGAAATCTCCTACACCCCAAGCCTCTCTCTGGCCTCGTATTTAAAACTTCAGCCAGCAGCAGTGACACTCACCTGAAATCCCAACACTGGAAAACTGAGACAGGATTGTGAGGTCAAGCCCAGTCTGGGTAGCTTAGTGAGACCTCGTCTCAAAAGAAAACAATTAAAGGGCTGGGAATGTGAGTCAGTGTGAAGTCCCTGGGTTCAATCCCCAGGACCACAAAATACTGAACAATAACAAAGGCCTTCAAGTAGAGTATGGCTGGTTTCTGTTCACTTGCTCCATCAATGGCTTGATTTAACCAGCACCAGTTAACAGGTGTCTCCCGGTTGTGGAGAATTTGGCTCACAGCACATTGGGACCCAAGGTGGGAGCACAAAGCAACCCAGAGCATCCCTGGCCGGCACCCCACCACCACCACCAGGGACAGCAAACCAAGCCTCAGGCCCAGAGGTGGCCATCATGGGACAAGCAGACAGGAGAGAGGGAGGCCACAACCCAGGACCACCGACAGCCCACATGACCTGCGCCCAGAGGCAAACCCTGTGACTCAGGGGACAGTAGAGCTTGATGGATGGTGTTGATTCTAGAGGTACCCAAGCGTCATCTAAAAACACAGCAACCTGCCCAGGGCGGGTGCTATTAAAAGATTTGCTCAATTCCCAGTCAGATAGCAAGTGTCAAAGGGGACCAGTGGCTGGAAAGAGCTGTGCTCATTTCTGTCTGTCCGGAAGGCAGTGGATGCAGAAGACGGGGGCTGAGAAAGAGGGGCAAGCCTGCAGGAGCTGCTGTGCTGCAGTGAGCAGGATGCTTACTTTTAAGATCCCAGTGGTGGGTGACTTAGGTTCTTTAAAAGCAAGGAGACATACATACACATTTATTGACTACAGAGAACAAAAGAATGCTTGAATATCCAGTTGGAAACTGTGTGTTTGTGATATAAGCTTTCCTCCATCCATCACTTACTCCTTCAGAAATTTACTTCACCTAGGTTTTATTTTTGTTCTCCACATGGATGTGAAAGAAGGAACCAGATGACATGAGAACAGAGCCAAAATGCCCTGAGAACCAACACTCCTCCCCCAGAACCCCTAGCCAGGCTTTCTTCTTGACGAGGTACCAGCATCTCAGACCACCTGAGGCCGGGGTCAATCCCACACACACCCCAGGATCCCGAAGCCTCCCCACAGGCTGGGTGACCATCTGTCCTCCACCAGGACAAGGTACAGCCCTGCCTCCATGGCTGGGTCCCCACGGCCAGCAGGCTCACGGGCCACATCTGACCCAGCATCACAAAAAAGGCGACAGTTGGATCTTTTTCGTTCAGTCTTTATTTACAGCAAGGTACATAATCTGTGATCATTTTTATAACTAGTAACAATAAAGATAAAGCAACAAAAAGAAAAGAGTGGGGAGCAAGCATCTTAAAGGGGGAAAAAAAAGCCCAAGTCTATTTAGCCGCTCACCTCAAACCCAAGGCAGGACCCACTGCCTCAGAGAAACGCAGCTGGTCTGTCGTGCCTGTCAACTGCTCCTGGGACTAAGAGGGCAGCGAAAACCCTGAGGCACAAAGGCTCCAGATGCAACCCTGCCATGCCTTCCCCAACCTGGCTTTGTCTGGCACCCCAAATTTTTTCCTGCTCCGCTCCAAGGGCCAGGATGGCAATCAAGTCAGCCGCCCCTTTCTGCTCCCCAGGCCCAGCCCTAGCTTCCTGCCTAAACCAGCCTGTTTCTTAGTTGGGGTCCCTGACAGGCACACAGACTCCAAGACAGCGGAGAACAGCTCCCTGTGAAAGCCTACTTCGCTCCGACAGTATTGGGTGCGGGCCTAGGTCAAGGCTGCTAAATCAAGGAAGCTGTAGGAGGGCAGGAAAGGAGCTAATACACAACCAGCCAGGCTCAGTCGCCCCACTCTAACTGCTCGGGGATCTGTGGCCTCCAGAATCCAGGACCCACCCTGGATGTGTTGACAAGGGTCCAATTCCGAGGGCAGGAGAGGCAGGAGCCAACCTCCCCATGTCTGCGCACTGGGGCCCCCTCCCGCACCCACCATCTTCCACAAAAGCCCCGCTGCCTCTCTAGGCCATCCACGCCGGAAGACACCGGGGTCGCAATGCTTGCACCCATCTCAGGTTCCTATCTCTGCTCATTCTAGTCTTAGGCTGCTCAAGACTAAGAAACTCAGGGCAGCAGGCGGGGCATGAGCACGGTGGAGTGTGAGGCCAGGCCCCCCGTGATCAGGCACGGATGTCTGTACCCTGGACGCCTGGTCCCAGAGCAGGAAGAAAGCACCGGTGGGCGGCTCTGAAGCCAAGGGATCCCCACACGGTGCAGTCGACACCGCCCCGCTCTGCGTGCTGGGGGCTCCTTCCTGCACGACAGTGCCTCGGTGACCAACATCACGGCTTCCGGTCTCATCATTTCAGCTCCGACTCTAGCGACATCGGAGATCCAGAGACTCCTAAAACACTCTGGCCACAAGCTGTCTGAGAGAAAGCTCAAGTGCAGATACACAAGTGGCTAAAATGCTGGGGTGCCACAGAGGGGCACAGCCTCCCACCCCTTGCTTCCCTTCCCCAGACGCTGTGTCACAGCGTCCAGCCAAGCCACCAAGAACGGGCGGTCATTTCACAAGGCAGCAGGATAAGCCCGTCCTAGAGCTGTGTCCCAAGCTAGAGGCGGGCTCCTCGGGAATCCCGGGGGCTTGGTCCCAACACCACAGGTAGATAAATGAGGAAGCGGTGAGTAAAGGCTCAGAGATGAGAAGAATCCCTCTCCCCAGGCAGTGGGACAGACAGCCAAGGCACTAAATGGTTTGGCACCTGGGAGCTTCAAGTAAAGTGGAACGTGCAACCCACTCCAGGCCAAGGCGCCCCCAGACTGAGGCGGGCGTCCCCCGGCACAGACGGCCCAGCGGGTCAGGGCCCTGCGTCCTCGGTCCTAATCCAGGCCTGCGTCCCCCTTCCTCTCAGAACTGTACACAGCAACGACAGGAAGCAGACAGGCTGCTCAGTCGGGGTGAGCAGCAGGCTGCCCCCCTGCAGGCGCCTGTCCCTGCCATCGGTCCCGTCCCTGGAACCGGCCACCGGGACTGCAGCACAGTCTCCTGCACGGCTCGGGGTGGCAAAGCTCTACTTGAGGATTAGGGTTGACTTTATTGAAATAGCAAAACAGATTTGGAAACAAACAATCTAGAAAAAAAGGAATCAAACTGGATGGTGCACTGAGTCTGAGAGGGAGGCTCAGTGTGACTGGACAGGAAGGACTGGAGTCACAGTTACCGGTGTGGCCCGGACGGGCTCGAGGGCCACGCGGTGAGAAGGCTCTCCAGAGGGTGTCAGGAGACGACAGCCACGGGGAGTGACAAAGGCCACGGGCTACCACGCACCAGAATAGTCACCACTGACGCCACAACCTCTGGTTCTCCTATGGCTAGAAACTGAGGCTAAGGACTCACCCAGCAGACCTCCCCTGCCTCCTCCGTCTCCCCGGTCCCTCAGCCCTCTTAGCAGAGGGTCAGGAAGCCGCTTCCTCCACCCAGGAAGCTCTCATTGAGAGGAAGCTCTCCACCCCAAACCCCCAGATGTTTTCCTCTCAAGGCTCCAATTAAGGGACCCATGCTTCAAAATACTTTTAAGAAAGGTTTTCTTTTCTCCCCAGCATCCCACACCCCCAAACCTGGCAGTCATCATATTCACATGGTAACGTTGTGATTAAGTCCATCACCCAGCCCTGTGGTGACCTGAGAATCCCTGGTGAAGGGTACACGCCACCATGAACCCACAGGTCATGAGGAATCAGAGCTACTGTCCTTCCCACGGCCAGAGCTCCTCTGCCACCCATGAGCTGCTGCCAGCGGTCAGTTAGCAGATGCCCCCAAAGGTCCACTCTGTCTTCTATAAGACAGGAGAAGGCCCAAGGACGCTGATCAGTTATTTCCCTGGGAGGCCAGAGGACATTTGAGCAGGCCTGGTTCCACTCCTTTCTCTACCAGTTCTTCCCTGAATGCCTGGCCAGGGAAGGAGAGGCAGAGAGGTGGAGAGAAGAGGGAGCCACGGAGCTGATCAAGCAATCAGACACGGGCAGCAGGGCAGGGCACAGAAGACTTGCTCTCCCCACGGGCCTCTTCCCTGAGTTTGAATTTTGAGTTGAGATCTCACGTAAATTTCAACTCAAAAAAAAAAAAAAAAAAAAAAAGACAAGAGTGTCCCTCACCAACACATCGAGCGCCAACTACAGGGAGGTGGCATGGGACAGGGAGGCAACGGGGGTTTCCAACCCATGGCCGCCGACTCCACGGCTGCCGAGAGCAAGGGACATCCGCACTGTCCTCCTCTCCCAGACACCTCACCGGGTCCCCTCACGGTCACTCTTGAGCCAGGCCCTGAACACTCAATCACAGGCCCTGCAAAATACTTACGGCAAACAGCTTTACAGTATTTGTACATTTACACAAAAATAGATCCTTTTATATATATATATATCTATATATAGTATGTATTTATAACTGGTTACACGTTGGAGTCATAATTAGGCATCACCAGTAGTAGTTGGCACAGTTTGTCACTTAAGGTCAAGATCAAGTTCTGTTTGATTTTGCTGTTCCATAGTATAAAAAGGAATAAAGAAAAAAAAAAAAAAAAAAAAAGAAACCCAAAGGCGTGTCATCTCCACGGTGTCTTCTTAAATATTAGCAACGTCCTAGGAAATGGTATGTACAGGCGCGGCGCTCCTCAGGGCCGGCAGGGTCAATGCGGCCGGCTGCTGGACTCCGACGTTTGCCTCTTGCGCACAGGTGTGTAGCCATTGAGGCAGCCGTTGGTCTGCCGCTTGGATGGTCCCCCGTTGAGGATGTCCTGGATGTGCTGCACGATGAGGTTGATGGCCACTGCGGGGTGGAGAACAGCAGGTGAGGGTAGGGAGGACGAGGGGGTGGCATGAGGGACACGTGCAGGGCAGTGGGCATGGGGTCTGTCCCCATGGACAGGCACCCAGGACCCAGGGCGAAGGCCACTCAAGGTCAAGTCACTCGACCCCAAGACTCCGAGTGGACTAAGGTGAAACCTACAGCTTCCGCCCCACAGGGGCAGTCCCTCGGAGGGTAGGACAGAGCTGTCTTGCATTAGCATCAGAAATAAACCAGATATTTCAACCCCATAGTCACCCTTCACATTAGCAAGAATGGAAAAAATGCCAAGGGCTCTAAGAGGGGACGCTTGAAGATACCCGTCCGTCCATCCGTCCATCTGTCCGTCCCGACTGCAAGGCTGAATCCAGCAAAGGGAAACAGGACAAAACAGGCCAGGGATTTAGCTCAGCAGCTGAAGCGCGCGTGCCTGCTGTATTGGGTGATATACTATGTACCCTCAAGTCCTCATATACTTTTGATGGGGCTGAGTCTGGCACGGGGATTGGCAATGTGAGTGCTGCACCCACCCAGGGGTGGAGCCGACATACAGTGTAAATGAGGCAGGTCTTCCTCTTGCTTGCTTTTTTTTTCTCTGTCAGCGCACCTTGCGGCTGCGATTGCGATTGCGGCCACCATGAATGGCAGCCCCGCCACACCATGCTGCCTTGGAGCCAACTAAGTGTGGACTAAAACTCCAGAGAAACTAAAAAATAAACCTTTCCGTCCCTAATTTTGGGCGTCTGGTATTCTGTCTCTGCAACGAGTAAAAAGTAACTAAGACACCTGGCTAAGCACAAGGTCATGAGTTTGATCCCTGGTACCAAAAAAAAAAGAAAGCAAGAAAGCAAGAAAGAGAGAGAGAGAGAGAGAGAGAGAGAGAGAGAGAGAGAGAGAGAGAGAGAGAGAAAGAAAAAGAAAGAAAGAAAGAAAGAAAGAAAGAAAGAAAGAAAGAAAGAAAGAAAGAAAGAAAGAAAGAAAAAGAAAAAACGAAACAGGACAAAACGAAATGGAAGTCCGGGCCACCCAACAAGCAGAACGGACACTTCAAATATCGGCGCCATGAAAACCAAGGACAGGTGGAGGAACAGTTCCAGGTTGAAGGAGAAAATACTAATGGCATCAATAGAGCTTGATGGCTGCACTGCGGTTTCGCTGGTTGGGGTTTGGTTTGGTTTTTTTGAGCCAGGGTCTCACTACATATTTCATGCTGGGCTTGAACTCACTATATACCCCAGTCTGGCCTGGAACACACAGTGATCTTCTTGCCTCGGCCTCCCAAGTGCTGGGATTACAGGCCTTTGCCAATAAGCCCAGCTGCACTGTGGTTTTGAATGAGACTGTCCTCATTCTTTCAAAAATATGCACTAAAATATTAATCACTGTGATAAACCTCTGAACAGCTCGGCAAATAAATATGCTTTTTTTTGTTTCTTTCTACACTGGGGATTAAACCTAGTGAGGGCTTTTGCACCAAGCTACCTCTCCAGCCCTTTTTATTTTTAATCTTCAGACAGGGCCTCAGTAAACTGCTAAACTGCCCAAGCTGGGCTCAAACTTTCAATCCTCCTTCTTCAGCCTCTCAGAGTGTGTGCACCACCACTCCTGGCTTAAATATACTTTCCATAGAAGGAAAAACGCAACAAATTGCAAAGAGAATGTGAAGACACACTGTGGCAGCCTTGATCTGTCAGGTAGTGATAGTCACACTTCCTAGATAAGCCAAGATGCATAACTAAATACAGTATTACAACCATCCAGTTCCTTTCCAAAAGTGGGGCCTGATGGCAGAGCCACCTAAATCAGAGTAAGCAGGAAGTGTGCTGTGATGGTGGATGCATTGTGTCAACTTGAGTAGTTTAGAAGCTTAACTAAGGGACTCTGCAGAGGGTCAGGGTCCTCACTTTGTAAACATCCTGAGCCTGTGCAAGAGGAGGGCACAGAGATGGTGTGAGTGCCACACCTGCCCTAGTGGTATCTGCTTACAGTGTATCTGCCCTTTTATTCCTCTTGCTGTTTTTGCTGTCTTTTGTGGCCTTCAAGTGTTGTCCCTGTGCTATGCCACCCTGCTTTGGAGCCAGCTGATGATGGGCTGAAACCTCCATAGACTGTAAGCTAAATAAACCTTTCTTTCCCTCCTTAATTTTGAGGGTCGAGTATTTTGTCCTAGCAACAAGAGAAAAATGTAAGATGTACTTTGGCTGGAAGGTGGTCTCAGACACGACTACCCAAGTGTCACCACCAGGTGGTGGCAGCAAATGGCAGACTATCACTGTTTATGGGGGAGGGAGCACGTGTTCCCACCTGTCCCAGCACACTTCTGTGCACATGCCCAGGGGCCTCTACCCAAGGGCAGTCACATGGACGGAAGTACCCTACTGGCTCACGTCACAGGCTGCAGAGCCCAGATGGTCACCACAACCTCCCTTGACTTCGATGGACAGAAGGCAGAAGTTACCTCTCACCAGGAGACTCACCGAGATTATCTGCACCTCTAGGAATGATCACGTCTGCGTACTTCTTTGTCTATGGAGAAAGACATGCACAGTGAATGAATGTGGAAATTCAGAGAGACCTGACCCTGCCCTGCGCCCGGGGAAAGGGGGAGAGGCCAGCCTGCCTCTGGTTCAGTTCGAGACCAGCTACAGCGCCCAAGATGGGTGTGTGGCAAAGAGGGTCACCTAAGGAAGTGCCTTGTCCCACTGGGAGTTAAAGGGGAGAAGACAGGCAGGGAAAGCAGCCGGAGCAATAAGGAATGGGGGTTTTCGTGTGGTCCCAACTGATAGGTGAATCAAAAGCACTTCTAAATACCTGTCCTATGTTTTTCTCCATTTGCATCCTGATTATAATAAATCAGCTTTTTCTTAAGGTTTTGGGGCATCTTTTCGTTTGCAGTGTTGGAAATCAAACCGAGGGCCTCACACACAACCAGGCAAGTGCTCTACCAATGAGCTCTATTCCCAATCTTTGAGCTCCTATGGTTTAACCTCATTTTTTCACTGACCATCAGAACAGAATACATGGTCTTCAACCCAAACATGTAATTGTTTCTAACGCCAGGAGAAACATAAATTGGAAAAACCCAGACATAGCCAGGTGTGGTCATGTACAGTTTAAACCCTGAAGGTTGAGGTAGGAGGACTGCAAATTTTAAGGCCAACGTGGGAAACCTGGTGAGACCCTGCCTCAAAATGAAGAGGGCTGGGGATACAGCTCAGTGGTAGAGCACTTGCCTGGCATGCTAGAGGTCCTGGATTTAACCCCCAGTACCACCAAAAACCAAACAACAACAAAATAGTACTTAACAGAGGATTAAGTTTCACCTGAACTTTTTAGTCTAAAAGGTAATAATATTCACTCCTAGCCCCAGGGTGGAGGTTTTTAAGAAGTCATAGCAGGAGGGGAGGCACATATAAATAGACATTCTGTGGGCATATTTTACTTGTTCTATTTTAATGTACCGAGATGATGCTGGGGGCCATTCTTCCAATAAGTATGTCCTGGCGTTTAACCCAAGCGTCCAGGCCCAACGCCTCCCTGCATGGGCAGCCCCAGCCAGGAATGCACGTAGCCGACTGCACCAGGCCCAGCCCCAGTCTGAACTCTATGGACATTTGTCAGGGCCAAGCTCCTGGCTTACAGAGAAAGCTGGAATCCTGGGGACCAGGAGCTACATGATGGCAAAAGGCAAAGTCCACCCAGGAAACATCTGTCCAGAACCTTCTGCTCCCTTCCAACTGCATAAGCTGGCAGAAGATGGGCAGGGGAGAGGATGAAATCCAAAGTGAATCTGCTATGTGTTCTTAGTATTAAGTGGAAAAGAGCAGGAAGCTCCTCAGATAGCTCAGTGGATGGAAAGAATTTTGCAGCCCCTCAGCCTCCGGGGGCCTCTTCCCAGAATCCGACTCTTGTAACCCAAACCACAGGCGGACACTGGACACGGGTCTAGATTATTACTCAAACTGACTCAGAAGGTCCACTTGACAGATTCAGTGCAATCCCAATGAAAATTCCAATAGCGTATCACACAGAATTAGAGAGAACAATCCTAAAATTCCTCTGTAACCAGAAGAAATCTAAATAGCAAAAGCAATCCTGGGCAACAAGGACAAGACAGGGGGGCATCACAATCCCTGACTTGAAATTATACTATAAAGCTACTGTGATTAAAAAAAAAAAAAAAAAAAAAAACCAGCATGGTACTGGCAAAAAAACAGACCCAAAGATCATTGGAATAGATTAGAAGATACAGAAAAAACTTCAGACATGCTAAGCTACCTTTTCTTTGACAAAGGTGCCAAACACATTCACTGGAAGAAAGATAGCCTCTTTAATAAATGGTGCTGGAAAAACTGGCTCTACACATACTGCAGATTAAAACTGGACTCACCATTCACCATGTACTAAGCTAAAATCGAAATGAACCAAAAATCTTAATATTAAAACAGAAACATTAAACCTGCTGGTTGAAGATAGTGTAGGTAAAACTCTTGAAGACACTAGTGTAGGCAAAGACTTTATGAACACAACCCAGATTGCACAGGAACTATCACAAAGAATCAACAACTGGGATCTCACCCTACTGAAAAGCTCTTGCACAGCAAGAGAAACCACCAGCAGAGTGAAGAAAAAATTCACAACGTGGAAGAATATGTTTGCCAGCTGTTCCTCAGACAAAGGACTACTATTGAAAACATACAAAGAACTCAAGAAAAAAAAAAAAAATCAATCCTCCCAGATTTAAGGACCCAACCCAAAAATGGGCATCTAAGATGAATACACACTTCTCCGATGAAGAAATACAAACAGCAGATATGTGAAAAAATGTTCACTGATCATTCAAGAGATGCAAATTAAAACAACACTGAGATTTCACCTCACCCCACAAAGAATGGCTGCCATCAAGAAATCAAGCAATTACAGATGCTGCAGGGGCTGTGGGGAAAAAAGAACCCCTTGCTACTATTGGTGGGAATGCAGGCTGGTGCAACCACTGTGGAAATCAGTGTGGAGATTCCTCAAAAAACTAGGATTGAAGTTTCAACCCAGCTATTTCCCTTCTGGGTATCTTCCAAAAGAATTAAAAACATCATATCACAGTTACACATATGCACCCATGTTTATAGCAGCACAGTTTATAATAACCACATCTTGGAAACAACCTAAATGCCCATCGACTGAGGGATGGACAAAAAAGATGTAATATTTTTATACAATAGCATACTACTCAGCCATAAAGGATAAACTGAAGACTTTTATAGGTAAATGGATGCAACTTGAGACTGTACTCAATAGTGAAATAAATAAAATAAGACACACTGTAAACATCGTATTGTTTCATTAGTGTGACAAGCTGTAAGAAAAAACAAATATATATATATGTATATGTACATAAAAAATAGTTAAGATAGTTAAACTACTGATTTATCTGAATTCACTGAAGAGAAAGATTAGTGCTAGTATTGTTCAGACAATTGAAAACAGATGTCTTGTGCTCTGGGTGAATGACTTGGGGATGACAGTGCACAATGTATCTGTACCACTGTTGCCCCTGATTAATGTGTTTGAAATTCTGTTGTAGTTTTTCCTCTTCTTCTTTTTGTTCTTTCTTTTTATGTTTGAATAAAATGGATTTGAAAAAAAAAAAAACTCACTGTTCATTTCAATTAGAAAGAGTCGGCCCATGGTGAGGCCAAGTGAGGATGGCATGACAACCCCAGAGCTGACCACTTCCCTTTCAAAGCCGAGACTGAGCCCATGTCCTCTTCTACCACGGCGCTGGCCCACTGTGTCCTTCCGAGGACACAGCGGTCTCCTGAGCTGAGGGCTGGTCCTTCTTTCTCAGCCAGCATTGCCAGGGGCATCTCCTGCTGCAGTGCTAAGCTGAGGACAGGACGGAAGCAAGGACCTCTTCCAGGGGAGCACAGCACTTTCCAGACGGGGAATCAAGGGAAGCGACCGCCAGGGGCCAGCATCGCCCCACAGCCTGCTGCATTTTCCAGCACCTTCCAAGCCCCGGCTCACTCCACATGGTCTGTCGCCCTGGCTCCAGCAAGAAAGGCAGACTCTGCTGAGAGTGAGAAGCGGGTGGGAGACTGGCCCAAACCCAAAGGGCCTGGGAGCAAGAAGGCTGGAGAGAGCACATGGAGATGAGACTGGCCCCCAGGCCTCAAGACAGTGACCCTCACTCAGAGAGAAGGGTGAGGGGAAAGACTCAGGTTAAATTTCCTGTTCTATATTTGGCAAAAACAAACCAAGAAGGCAACTCACTGGCAAGCAGAACTCCTCAAAGGCAGGCTTGACGAACGTGATGTACTGTGATAAGATCTGCTCCAGGTCCCGTCCTCTTTCGCTGATGTCCCTTAGTACTGGAAGAAAAGGAAAAACAAGAAAATGTTGCAGGAGCCAGCAGCACACATCTGCCCTTCCCTCAGCAACCAGGCTCCTGGTCACCCTAGATGGATCACACACTGGACTCTTCAGAGGCTATACCAAGAACCAAGTAGCAGTCGGTTAGGGGGGAAAGAAAATCTTACCTTTTTTTGCAGGGGGAATCAGGGTCTTGCTCTATAGTCCAAGTCAGCTGAACTCACTATGTGTGTAGCCTAGTTTGGCCTCAAACTTGACTGAGATCTTCCAGCCTCAGCCTTTCCAAGTGCTAGGCTTATAGGCCTGTACCACCATGTCACGTATCGCATTTCTAAGTTGCACCACTGTCAAATTCTGCTTCAAAACTGTCTCTCAAACATAAGGCTGTCTGAGGCCAACAGCCTTCTGGTGTCAAGCACATTTGAACCAAACCAAATTTTAGTTTGAAACACCGCTCCCACACCCCCCCAAAAAAAAAAAAAAAAAAATCAGGACAGCCCAAGAGGCTCATTATGAGAGAGCAGCCTGGGTTCCCTCACTTAGTGAGAGACCCACAAACCAGGAAATCAGGGCTGGGACAATGAAGGAGCCAATGCAAGCCAGATTCGCCAGATTCCATCTTCTGATCAGTTTTCAGGAAATCAGGAATTTTCACTTTTTTTGTGGTACTAGAGATTGAACCTGCCAGGGTCTTCACAGTAAACTACATCAACAGATGTTTTTTCTTTTTCTTTTTTTTTTTTTTTAGACAGGGTCTAAGCTGGTGAATCACCTGAGCTGAATAAAAACTTATAATCCTTCTGCCTCAGTTCCCCTAAGCAGTGAGCTTGGCTGGGGACAGAGTCCCTGTACTAATATGGTTCCTCTTCTAAATCTTATTCCTGAGCTGCTCTGTCTGCCACTCCTGTTCCCAAAGGCCACCACATTTATCTATAATCGTTAGCAATTGCACAACAACCCCTCCTCAACCATTTCTCAGGTAAGAGACTCAAGACTCGGGCGTGGGATAAAATGCACCGGAGCCCCTGCGCGTGTACTGCAGGAAAGCCAAACCTCTAAGCAGCCGTGTACCAACGGCACACATGCCCACACACACAGGCTGGGAAGGATTATGATCCACATACATGGGCCATCTGCAAGATCAGAGGGCTAGAAAATGACCAGGAAGCCACCTTCCAACACCACCACCAGATACCGACTCCTGGATTTCCAAAGTGGTTTTCCACAAACATGGTGATAAATGCCCGGTGGGTCCCCACATGTCAGGACTTGTCTCACCCCACGCCCCCACCCCAGCCCCGCGATTGCAGCTCAGCCCTGATCTCCTCAGCACTGCTTCCCCCAGAGGAATAGGCCTTCCAGGCATTGCCACACACCCCTGCTCCCCTTGCCCTGTAGGCTGTAGGTAAACTGAGGGGCAGTCGCATGAGAGCTGGGCACACGTAGCTAATGACTTCAAGCAGCCAAAACACAGCCACGCAGCCTCCTGTTCTTCATACACCTCCAGATAAAGCCAAGGAAAGAGGAAACAGACCAAAAGGCTATCAGAGCTAGAGGGAGAGAGGCACACAACCCCACGGAGCTCCACTCCCCTGCCAGAGCCAGTTCCACAAGGCGTGTTTTCCACCCCACTGTGGGCGGCGCTGGCTCTGGGGAAACTCTGTCACTCTCCCAGCAGTGCTCACAGCCAGAACCCCCTCCTCCCACAGCCTTCCCACTGGCAGCACCCCAGGCTTCTGGCTCCCTGGTCTTCTTGTAGAACTGGAGAGAAGCTACGGGTAGTAAGGAAAGTGTGTGTGACAGTCATAACAAAGCCCTCGGCTGCCCAAATCCTACTTCTTGCTCTTCCAGCCTGGGGCAAAACTGACCTGGATTAGAATCCGAGGCCCAGTAACTGCTATCCCAGTGGCCCTGGTCAAGTTGTTTATCCTCTCTACATCTCCATTCCCTCTGCTTTACCACAGAGGCCGTGAAGATGCCTTCCTATAAGCTACTGTTTAAGAGGAGGCCGAGCTCCCCAGCACGGCAGGTGGCCCACAGTCCTGTTCCACAGGCCTGCACCACTCTGAGGACCCAGGCAGAACGGGAGGAGACTCCCAGAGGACAGATGTCCCCTCAAAGGTCAGACCAGCATGGCGGGAGGGGACTCCAAACTCGGGCACACTGCCAGGCAGACCCGGTGAGAGGGGGCTGCCAGAGGATAAGGGACACAAACACAGCAAAAGACAGTGCCAGGCACCAATGGGGAAAAGAAGAGTCACGCCACGGAACAGGTCAGAAAGCCGTCCGGACACTAGGAACGTGAGGTCAGCGGGAACATGCGGTCCTGAGGGGTTTGAGCAGGAAGTGGCCTTCCCTGAACCAAAGACAACCTGGCACAGGTCCTAAGGCACAGCCAGCAGACGGAGTCAAGTCAAGGTCTTGGCACAAACCAGACACTCTGGGGGCCCAAAACCAGCCCAGCCTCACTCTGATCCCAGCACCTCTGCAGGGCCAGCACAGGCCCTTTGGGAGGACACAATAAGGGCCAGGAAGCTCCATGTGTGGCGCCAGCAGCGCTCTGTGGCCCACCAAAGCCAAGAGCGAATTCAGAAGGATCCACCATCAGGACAATTCCTCAGTACATTATCCCATAGGAAAAGACTGAATGTCATCGCCAAGGCCCACTGCAGTCCTAGCAATGTGAGCCTCAGAGCGCTGCGGGGGAGGTGGGGTGGGTGCAGCGCTACACGCCCACCCCCTTCCTGTCCGGCTCTGTATTCCAGAGTGAAGAGCACGCAGAGAGGGAAGAGGCTGAAATCAAGCCCTGAAGGACGAGGGGTTCCAGTGGGAAGGAGGTGTCTTGACCCAGGACCACTTTACTCCTGTTGAGGTCAGCCCGGAATGTGAGGGTCACATGCCTTTGGGGTGTGGCAGACAGATGGCAAAACCCTGGCACTCATTCCAGTCTCCAGGATCACACGCACGGTTTCTGTTGTATGTGGAGAGCGCGGATCTGTACAAAGAGCCTGTGGGAAAGTGCTAGCAGTGACTCAACAGCAGGCGATTCACCAAAGCAGATATGAGCCAAGAAAGCAGGGACCTGCCTGGGCAGCAGCAGGACAGGGCTGGAACCACCCCCAAGAAACAGGGGGGTTTCCCTTCACCTCAAGGGTCTGTCCCATTTCACACAAGGAGCCCAGGCCAAGCAAGGCAGGGACACTGCTGTTTAACCCACACCATGACGACATGTTTCATTCCACTGGATGCCATGACTCACTTCCTGTCCACGGACTTTGCTGTTACCCTAAATATGGCTCTTATCTCCCAGGGATCTCTGCAGCCTTTCTTGCAAGGCTTTCCTCAAGTGTCCCTGGGACTGAGGCCCACTAGGTTGGCCTCAGGCTTAGTGGCACCAGCTCTGGAGGACTTGACTAGCCCAGCCTTACCTTGAGGCACCATCCCATCCCACTGTGGACCCAGAGAACACACACCAGCTTCCTCAGCAGAGGCAGATTTCTGATCTACCACACAGCTTATCTGCCAACTGACATGCCACCAGGCATTGTCCCTTCGATACCTTTAATCTTTGAAACTCTTCCAGGAGTTCAAACAGGTGATCATTCAATAGGCAAATGAGGTACAAAAAGATTACAGTACTTTCCCCCAAGGCTGCACATCTGCTAAGTGGTAAAACTGAGATCCCAGTCCCGTTACCCTGACTCCAAAATTTTATTTTTCTCAAAGCACCATGCTGCTTCCTTAATTTGGCAACTAATGGGTACCAAGTAAGCAAACAGGACAGTCCGGAGCTTTGCAGACAAGGTGATGAGCCAGGTTCTGGGGTAGAAGCTTGGTAGGGCGTGGGGGTGTCAGGCTCAGGTTTTAATTATCTACCAAAAGAGACCAGGCAGCTCTACCGAGCCAGAGTCACAGTGCTAAAAGCAGGCCTGTCTCATGGTATCCAATAGAGACCCCAGCCCAGGGTAACCGACCAACTCAACGGCCGCCAAGGGCACAAAGTTGGCTGAGGGGGGTGAGAGGGGAACGGACTCCATGGAGGCTAAAATCCAGGCCACTCATCTCTTTCCTTCCTCACATGGTCCTCCTGTGTGCTTTGTTCCTGGCGTGAAAGTGGCTCCACCTGACTCAGAGGGCAAAACCCCTTGGTGTGTCGGTCTCTACATTCCACTGGACCCTTTAACCACTCTTGCAGTGACGTTACTAAGTCAGACCCCAGTCAATGGGCATGTCCACGCCTTCAGTGGCAGGTACAGGCTGGGCAGCCCCAGGGGGACCCTGCTGCAGAACAGAAGCAGCAGCAGAGGTGGGGCAGCTGCCTGGCACACAGGCATAGGGGGTCCTATCACCAGATACCCATGGTTTGTTCCAAAAATTATGAGACCTTGCTTTGATGCCTGGTGGAAAAATCATGAGGAACTGGGCACGCAAGTAAACTTTTCCCAGTGAAACCAGACCTTCCAGTTCTTATTTCATCTCAGAGACTTCACAAGCCTCTCCTTATCCAAAACAGTTAAATGACTAATCCCTTCTCAAATGTCATCAAACATTTGGGCAGCAGGATATCCTGGAGCTGAGCTAACACAGCCAGGCTGGGCCACGTCGCCACCCGACTGCCTAGGGAAGGCCCAGGCTTTGGACTCGGGTAGGCCAGGGGTCTGTGATGGGCTCCCGGCTTCCCTGCCCCCAAGGAGACACTAACAACAGGGTCACTGGCAGCTTCCAGAACGCACCTCTTCGGGACAGCCGGGTGTCCGCATCTGTATCCACGAAGAGCTTCATTTGGAACAGGTCTCGCACCTCCTGGGAGTAGAAGGCCAGGATCCCTTCGAAGAGCACCACGTCTGCAGGGTAGACAGTGACCGTCTCCTCTTTCCTGAAAAGCACAGAGTAAGGCATGGGCCAGGCCTGCAGGGTGAGCAAGGGAGAGGCCAGCAAGAGGCAGCCCATCTGTGGGGCCAGCATGGGGCTGAAGGCACTGAACTAACAGCCTCCTAGAGCCTCTGCCACCACTGCAGGCCCAGGCGGCAGTGAATGGGGCTGGGACGATGGTCTCAGCTCTGTGAGCTTTTGCCATCAAGCAGAAATGGAGGACAGATGTCTGGTTGTTGGAATAAAACAACCTGCTGTGGAATGGAGAAAAGAGACAGACGAAAATAGAAATGTACAGTCATGGTTTTCTCTCGCATCCCAACCCCTCCCCCAGACCTGAGGCCAGGGAAAGGATGGCGATGGGGGAGGAAAAGGAAAGTTTGAGAAAGAAGGCAACAGAAGAGAAAGCATATGTGTGTAAGACGCCAGTCCTGAGCTCTGTCTGCCGCGGCTCCTTTACGGCCAGCACACAGCTGGGCACAAAATCTAGCTCCTAGGGCTCCACATCCTTAAGGATAAAGTAGAGAAATACATTTCCTCATCTCCCCTCCACACAGGGCTGGGATGCCCAAAGGCAGAGACCAAGGTGAACATGACTTTTCAAAAGCCAGATGAGTGAAACCTTGCCAAAGGGAATCAGAGAAGGATGTGTCACAGGCAGGGCCTGCTTGGATTCACCTGACTTTCCTGTCCCTGTATCCCTTGGATCCTGTGCTGCAACCTCCTCACAGTCCCTATGGCCTGTCACTCCTAATTCAATGCCAAAGCAGTAACCATCGCCACTGCGAACAAAACCAAATAAAACAGAATTTCCCTCACACCAATACTGTCTGGCTCCTTGTTAGCTCAGACTCTTGGGCTCAGGGCTGAGCCCAACAGCCGGTACTGCTGGGTCGGAACACAAGGCATGCACAACAGCACAGCAAAGGAACCTGGCTGGGGTGATCAGGAGCTTGTCTGAAACCATGGGCAGCTTAGATGCATATCAAAATCATCCGAGGGCTTCCGAAAATATTTACACCTGCACCCTACACTTCACCCTCACCTTGATTTAAAGCCTCTGGGGCAGCACTAGAGCTTCAGGGTTGTTTGTAAGCTCCCGGGTATTTCAACTTTGTAGCCAGAGTTCAGAAAAACATTAGCTGGCTGCCCACTGTGTTTAGGGTTAGGGTGTGAAGAGAGAAAGGACCCAAGAGTATGTGAAATCATGAGCCTTTCTAGGCAACTGCTGTACCCCTGGGGGAAGTAGAGGATGTGTTTATGGGATTCCTAGAGGCTGGTCTGAAAACCATCAACCGAGAGGATATCGCCTATGCTAGGTTTATGAACTACGTGACATGCTTATCAAGACGCCTGACATATGCTAAAAATGAGTAAGTGCTTTTCCAGGAAGGCTTTGCTGTTGGTATCCCAAGAAGCTAAGAATTATTCATTCCCCTCGTTCACGTGTAATCTAGGTGGGGAAACTATTCAAAACAACTCAAGGCCTGAAAAAAGGAACGTTCATTGAGCAACTAACTGCTAGCCCAGAAAGCAGTCATACTTGCTATGACATACACTCAGGAGTTTAGTCATTGGGAAGTCCACGAAAAAAAAAAAATGTAGAGTCCAAGGGTATGAGATCATTTGAGATAACCTAAGCCAAGATAAGGAAGAAGACCAGAGATGGGCATGAGAGCAACTGGGCGTCACCCGACAGACTTCTGTTTGTTGCCAAATGCCCCTAGGTGGGCTGGGATCAGTTAACCCCAAACAGCTGGACACCTTGAGAGTTGCTATGGTCTAGGGTGGTCAGGACATAACTCAGAAAAGACAAGCTGTGGCCACTGAAGAAAAAAGTTTCAAAATAGAAAGTATGAGACAAATCAAGCAGAAAGGTAAAACAAGTCTCTATTGCAAATTCTACCAGGGTTCGTGGTAGTTGTTAATGTATGAACTGGAAAGAACTCATCCTACAGAAGGTGTCTGCCTTCCTCTCACCTCCACTCCTTGATCCTGCAGGCCCTAACTCCTTCCTGCCAATCACCCTCACCTCCCACCACTTGGGATCTTCAAAAGGTTTAGTCACATACACTTCTCTCTGCTCCTGCACCAGAATGATCTTCCCACTGCAATATCAGAGCCAACTGTGGCTCCCTATTTCCAACACGTTTGTGCTACTCGCTCTGACATTCACAGTCCTGCGTGATGTAAGCCTACCAGTATCCCCAGTTCCTACCTTTCTCCCCACACACTGACCCCCATTCCACCACACCTGGCTCACTGCAGGTCCACACGCTTGTTCATGCCTATCTATTCCTGAAATCCCTTTCCCAAACAACCTGTTCTTTCCAAAAGAACAGCTTAAACATTGCCTCCTCTGTACACTTAGGCTGCAGCACCCCAATGTGTCCTCCTTCTTTTGTCCTCCAAGGGTCTGGTCTTAGTTGTCGCAACACACTCTAAGTCATTCCCTGAATGGGGAAGTGTTGGGCTGGAGTGTCTCGTGTGTGCAACACTACCAACAACTTTGCTCTAAAGCGGGAACTACAATTTGCAGGATTCCAGTCCCCATGTGGCTGCAGGATCCTTTGGACAATGAAGACTTAGAAGTCAATGGCGAAGCCAAATCCGCACTGCTCAGGAGAGAATAACGGTGAGACAAAGCCACTTTGCAAACATTGCATGAGCATCCACTTTGAGCCAGGGGTGCAGAGGTGATGGTTACCATGAACCCCAGATTCTACTCCAGTGGGCAGGCCGGAGGCCACAGGGAGCACCTTTGTCTTATTCGTTGGCTGCCACCTTCCAGATCGCCGCGCTCCCAGCCCCCAACATGGTGGGGGGGGTTCCCAATTCCTACAATAAACCTCATAATTCCTGCTCAGTCTGGCACTTTGGTCTCCTGATCTGTGTTATCTCGAGCTCTGCACTGCCCCTGCAGAAGAACCTGACCACATGCACACTGCAGAAGACAGCAGTGAGGGACAAGCAGAGTAGCAAAGCAGTCCTGTCTGCATTGTGAGGTGTCTTCCCTCCCTCTCCTCCTCCTCCTCGCCAGCCAGAACCTCACCACTCCCTCCCATTCTGGCTCATAAGCATGAGCCAGGCTGTGTGCACGTGTCAGGGGCTTCCTGAGACGCGTGGTTCAGGAGACAGAAATGTTCTGACTCCAGGAGCATCTGGTAAATCAGAGACATATAAGGAGTCCTGATTTCCTATTAAAAAAAAAAAAAATTAGCTCGAGAGAGAATGTGATAAAAAGACAGACAGAGAAAGAAACCAGGAAGGAGCCGGGCGTGGTGGCGCACGCCTTTAATCCCAGCACTCGGGAGGCTGAGGTAGGCGGAGCGTAGTGAGTTCGAGGCCAGCTTAGCCTACAACACAAGCGCAAGGCCGACCTGAGCTACATAGTGCGACCCTGCCTCAAAAAACCAGGGCCGGGAGTTTGGCTCAGTGCCTTAAGCGCTTGCCCTGGCAGGCCGAGGTTGTGAGTTCAATCCCCCGGTGCCGCAAAAAAAAAAAAAGAAAGAAAGAAACCAGGAAGGAAGAATGAAAAGCAGATTTTCAACTCTTGTACAACAGTGCACAGGTAAAAACACCAATTGGGCCACTATGTGCCCAGAATAAGAAAGGAACCACAGTTGTACAATGTGCCATTTAGGAGCCGTGCGTGTGCCTGGAAAGCCCCAAGAGATTTCATATTAAAACCAGGACAACGTGAGCAGAGAGCTCTGCATGGCCCTGACCAAGAGGCATGAATGCTCCAGGAGCTGGTTCCCACCGCTCAGTGGGAGGGGATTAAGCTACAAGTCCAGTCACCGCTCTATTCTCAATCAGGGTCACTAAAACAAAGGCTTTCCTACAGAGGACAGGGTCTTGAGATGCTTTCTGGAGCTTTTGGTTAATTCCGAGAGCAGCACCTACCTCACAGCTCTCTCCACAGTCAATCCCCAAGTAAGTCAAGAGAGCAAAAAGAACAGTTTTCCTTGTTCTTTTTCCTACTATTCCTCTGCCTCGCCCTTTACATCTGTTTCCAGGAACAACAGCTCAAGGATGTGCATCAGAACCAACGTGCCAGGTCTAGGGATGCAAGCTCAGGGGTGCAGCACTTGCCTAGTGTGCACAAAATCCCTAGGTTCAATTCCCAGCACTGCAAATGCATTATCCCTCACCCAAGCCCAATCCATCCTTCAGAGAGAATGAAATGTAATGACCAGAGCATTCCAAGAAACTCACATGAACTCCCCATCGCATAACCCCCAGCACACGCTGCTACACAACCTCTATACGGCAACTACAGCAGCACCACCAGGGGATAGACAGGGGTCCAAAGTATCGAAGATGGGTAAAAGGGTCTGAGTGAAGACCAGGGATGCTCTGAGTTGCACTACTCAGCAACCTCCAGCCCATAACCGCTCACTTACCGTGAATGAGAGACAAAGTCATACACAGGGATTTGGACTGTTTTCCCTTCGGTGATTTCTTTCAGTGTTTTCAAGATGAGTTCATTGTCAAAGGCATCTGAAGAAAATCAAATTGCTAAAATGTATCTTAAACTCATTTCCTCTATAATCACACTCCTTCTATTTCCTATATGTGCACCACACCCCGGAGAGCCATACGGCCCCATGTTATGGTTTAAGCCTAAAATGCCCCCTAAAAGTCTCATGTGAAGAGGTGGAGACCAGGTGGAAAGGGCAGGTCACTGGGGGCATAACTTGGAGGAGTATATTCTTGTCCCGGCCTCTATCTTCTCTCTGCCTCCTGGCTGAGATGCGGTGAGCAGTTCTCCTCCACTGGGCTCTCGCACTATGCAGTTTCTTCTCCCTTGGAGCTGACCAACCATGGACTCAACCCAGTGCACTGTGAGCCAAAAAAACCTCTCACCCTTTAAGTTGTGGCTTTGTGTATTTTGTCCCAACAGAAAAGTGACTAGTACACCACGCCAAAACTGATTTCTACCCAAAGCAGAATAATATGAAAGTTCCCCGGATCCATGAATGAGTTCTGGCAAACTGATTTCCTTTTTCTTCCTCTGACAAATCCATTCTCAGTCTGGACATCCCTTCTTCCTGACTCCAGCTACTGTCCTGAGATTGGCACGTGTCAACCAAGAAAGCACATGGATGACTAGGGGAGGACCACAGGACCTGCGCCAAGAAGGCTGATTCCAATGTCAAGAAGAACCCACAGCAACAGAAGAAACAGACTGTTGTGCTGGGCTATCAGCAAGGTTCCTTCAGGAAGCCACTTGGAGTCCCCATTCCCCTCTGTGCTGGCTATGGAGTTGAACATAAGCCATTTGCCCACATGTGAGGCCCAAAAGAGAAGGTGACACAGGCTGCTGCCTATCAGGACGCAGAAGGATCAGCCACACTTATTTGCTCCTAGGGCTGGCCCACTGAGTCCCAGACTCACAGGATCACACACACACACACCCCTCTGCAACTCTCCAACTCACCCGGGTGATCAAAGTTGAACTGGCCCTTCAGGGCTTTGGCCTTCTGCTCTGAAGTGAGGACGCGGTAGAAGCTATCCTGGCTCAGGATGACCACCTGCTTCTGGTGATAGTCCACCTCGTTCTGCCCCAGGAGCTGCACAATCTTAGCACAAACGGAAGACTGCAAGGAGAAAAGCAGAAAGTGGTATATGAGAGAAGGGGAGTGTAGTGGTGGGAAAAGAGCCCAGGATCACTAAGGGGACTCATACTCCCTAAGAAGAAGCTGTGGAGGAAAGAAATCAAAGGCTTCCATCTTGCATGATAGACTAAAGACTGAAGGAGAAAAACATGCCTGTTGAGACAGTCACAGTAAGTCCTCCCCTCCACGCTTGGCACAAGTCACTACTCCTGGGCACCTGTAGTCGCTAGGAGAAAGCAGCGCTAATTTATTCCACTGGCTTGTGCCCTGGCAGCAGAATGCAAAACAAGCACACGGACGCTGTGCTGATGGACCAAGGGGTCCCCAGGCATCCACAGGACATCCTCAGTCCCTGCACCTGAGTGGGTGTGGCCTGCAACCGCAGCTCATTAGCAGCAAGACCAACAGGGTAGCTGCCATCCTGCCACTGCTGGGCTACCTTTGCCAGGCCACAGCCAAGGTGTGCCACCGCATGTGGAAGTGACACAGCACACAGACACTGACAATACCTAAGGCAGCTTTGGGGTCTCCTGAATGAACTCAAATCTAACACACTCTGTTGTGTTGTTAATATCCACAGCTACCTGTCTTTGTTCCCAGTAACATGTAGGGTCTGCTAAAGGGGAAATATAAAATGGGAATTCAAAAGAATGAGGTGCAAAAGGGTTACATGTATCCATTAGCTCTTTTTTCATTTGACATAAAGACTAATGTAAAAATATCTCACAATCACCCTAGAAGCTGCAACTGAAGGATTCTTATGGAACTTGACCTAATTATAAAAGATGAAAACTTAGTATATTTAGAGTGTTCTTGGCTCAAATTTTGAAGCCTTATTATTGAAATTAATTTGAGCAACTGGTTTTAGCAAAGGAAAGTCACAGGATTCTTTAAAGTTACAATTCTTATAAAGCTGACTGGTTTATCTGAGCAGAAGAAAAATTGGATGAGCTGGGTGTGATGGCACACACCTGTAACCTCAGTACTTGGAAGGCTGAGGCAGGAGGATCATTACAAGTTCAAGACCAACCTGGGCTACAACGTGAGCTCACTCAAGGCCAGCCTGAACTGCATAGTGAGAACCTGTATGAAAAAACTGACTGGTCTTGTTGCATTAGTCCATGCAAACTAAAGTGTTTTGCACAATACCTCCATTGTACACTTTGTGACATAAACCAAAGAAGAATTTTTGCTGAATCAGTAATATTTGGATACACTTGTTAATTGTTGGAAAATGATTTCTTTTACTTTGATGAAACTTTTGCATATTAACATGGATAAGCATTTTAAACTATGCTGTACTACTTTAGGACTCTGGACCCCACCCCAAAAATAATAATAGGGAAGGTACAAGATGCACAAGACTTTGATTCACAAGTGAAAATGCTTTGACAAAACCAAAGGCTCTCTACAATTATGTAGTATAAATTTTTAAACATCTAATTCACTTTCCTTAATTGGCATCTGCTTCTTAAAGCCTAAGGTTATAGGAGGATACAGTATCACCTTTACTAGTAAACAGAATTCTTTCTAGACATCCAAATAAAAAATGAAGAGATTCATGAATCCAGGAATAAGACCTGTACCATTGAAAACATGGTACTTAATTTATAATCAAAACCATTTTTCAAGTGGGAGGTCCTGAGTTGATTCTCGGTACCATAAATAAATAAATAGTAAAAAATAAAAACATTTTCTGTTTGTAACATGAACAGTAACACCACCACTTCAACACCACCGCTACAACCTTGAGTTTTTAAAAAAGCCTGGAAAAACAATCAATTCCTTTAACCCACACACAACCTAGAAAAGAATCCCTACAGTGACCATTAAAATAGGTTTATTCAGCACAGAGTGAGTACAAATCTAGAAAGTTAGTGCCCTCTCTGCTAGCCCTAGAACTAGGCATTGGACCCAAGGACTTCACTGAGCTACATCCCCAATCCTTTATTTTTCTGAGACAGGATCTCACTAAATCACTCAGGCTGAACTTGAACTTGCAATCTTCCTGCCTCAGCCTCCCAGAGTGCGCTACAGGTCTTCATGTCATAACTCTTGATCAAGAATAACATAGATCTTGTTGGTCTGGGGTTCATGTGCAAAGATCTGGCTGGTGACCCTTCCAGACACACCACCATCAACAGCCAACAGCCAGCATAGTAACTGATTGCTTAGTAGGTAGCGACCCATGCCAAGTGCTCCTTGACAACCACTCAGAACTCACACCTGCTCTCCTCTGTGAAAGTGGAAGCCCAGGTAAATAACTTACCCTGCCTATAATCATGAAGCCCTAGCTACTCTTGACTCCAACCTAAATGCAGCAGGTCCAAAGATGAGAGTAAACAAATACAGAGTGCATACACAAGGGAAACTAAACCTGCCTTTAAGGCAATCTACATTTTTAAAGTTATTTCCTTCCTTTTTGGGTCATGCTAGAATGAAAATAAGCCCTTAAAAACATGTACAATTGGGCCAGTGATACAGCTTTGTGGCACAGTGCCTGCCTGGCAAGTACAAGGTCCTGAGTTCAATTCCCAGTACCCAAAAAAAAAAAAAAAAAATCTAAAACCTTGCACAATCGTTAAATCGTGGCAACAGGTACACAGGGGTTTGGCTATACTCTTCTATTTGTGTGTAGGTAATTTTTAGCACACTAGAGAGGCAGAAAGGAGCCTACAGAAGCCTTGCTCTGCTGTGAGTAGATGCTGTTTCCTTACTTAATATGCTCACCTCTGTAGCTCCCTTGCCTTGATCTGTGTTCTTCTTTTCCCTAATCCTGCATCCCCCCTTCAAATGGATGAAAGGGAGCTTTTAGCTGTTATCTTGGTTCCTCAAGAAAGAGATTCACTAATGACTAGGGGCTGAGAAACCAGGCAAACAGAAACATAAGCTAACAGAAAGCTCAAGGAGAATGAGAGCCAGGCATAGTGGCACATGCCTGTAATCGCAGTACTCAGGAGGCTGAGACAGGTGGATTGCTGTGAGTTCAAAGCCAGTCTGTGCTACAGAATGAGTTCAAGCCCAGATGGAACTACATAGCAAGACCCTGTCTAAACAAACAAACAAACAAACAAACAAAAAATCCAGGAGAGTGAGTGCAACTGTTTTTGCTGGACTAAACTTAAGATAAACATAGTAACAAAAAGACAAGATACTCTTATAAATAAGAGTCCAAGTCTGCCAGGTATCCAAGGTAACTGGGTAGTGAATTGCACAGACAGAGCTTGATGGCCCTGCCAGGGCCTGGGGTCGGGGACTGGTTATTCAACAATAAAACACACTTAGCACTCTGAGAGGTACTTAGAAATGATTAAGGTGGTAAATTTCATGTTACATGTATTTTAGCACAAATAAAAATATTCTTACATCAAAAGCTCACAGTTCCTTCCTGCGTACTGCACACTGAGCTCAGCACTTTAAAAATACCTCAGTTATTACAATTTTATATGGTGAAATCAGTAGTGTACCGACTCTGCCAATGGCAAACACTGAGGCAAGAGAGGGTGCAAGACCAGCTTGAGGCACAGAGCAGTGAAGCCAGGATTCCAACCCTACCAGTCCAAGGACTGGGTCATCTCTGGGCTTGCCCTCTCTGCTACTGGTTGTCCTGTGCCAGCTCAACACAACGCCTAGGAAAGCTTAAGTCATACTAGTGTTGCATAGTATCTACACACTTTATGCACTGATTACAGGTTAATTCTTTTTTTGAGACAATCTTGCTACATAGTTTAGGGTGGCCTTGGGCTCACTATGTAGTCCCAGCTGACTTCCCACTCCAGCGATCCTCTGGCCTCAGGCATGCACACCATGCTCAGCTTGTATCCAGAAGAATTCTGCCCTTACCATAGCACATTACTGAAGGGACCTGAGGGGCTACCAAGACTATGAATGGGCTGCTATCTGAACATAAAAGTTAAGATGTGGTCAATAGAAGGAATCTTCAAGAAACAAAGAGGATATATATATGAATCAGCAATGGAGATGTGCAATTTCTTCACTGTGCCATTTTGAAGAACTTCTATTCCACTGCGACAAGGTTTTTGTTGTTGTTGTTGTGTTTTGTTTTGTTTTGTTTTTTCCTATTCCCAAATTGAAGTAGCTTTAGAATCTGCTCCAGTGTTCTCCACAAATTTACTCCACTCCTGGATTAGAGAAAAATGATTGGGGAAAGCAGGCCAGGAAGGAACTAGATACAAATACAATAGTTTTGACCCAATGCAACCTTAAATCAACAACAAATTTCATAGAACGGTATACAACTGAAGGGCAGGAAAGTGAATTGCGTATCAACAAGAAGCTAAGCTGGGCACTGAAGCACACCTGTAATCCCAGTGCTTTGGGAGGTTGACAACAGGAGGATCACAAGCTCAAACCCAATCTGGGCAACTTAGTAAGACCCTGTCTCAAAATAAAAAGGCGTGGGGATGTAGCTCAGCAGCAGAGAATATCTGAATTTGATTCCCAGTACCACCCCCAAAAAGAGAGAAAAAAAAAAAAAAAACAAAACAAAACATAGACATACACAAAAGTTAAGATGAACATAAAAAGAAATTCTGATTATGTTCAAGAAAATCCAGCTGTTAGGAGCCAGTAACTGGGCCTGGCATGCAGCAGACACATGGAACAATGCAGTCTTTCTACAGAGGATCCCCATGCAGGAAGCCCCAGGAGTATTCGCAGCTGATCACCAGGCCCCTGCCTGTTCCCAATGGACAGAGCGTGAAGGTCCCTGAGCTGTTGTAGAAAGGCTCCTTCCTTAAAACCACTGTTCCACAACAGACAGACGGCTGGGCCAACCGAGCACCATCTGAGTAAGCTGTTTCTAGAAGGTGTGTTTGCTAGGATCTGAGCCTCAAGGGCCTCCGGTGCAGCTTCGACAATGCAGTGAGTGAAGTTACCCAAGCAGGGCGCGGGCACCTGCCCTGGACCCTCCCTGCCCTAACTCCCAACTGCTCAGAACCTAGATGAGACCCAGGCTGACAGCTCAGCAGCTCTGCCTTCAGGAGGACTCTCCACTGGGTTTGTCCCTAAGGGACAGGTGGCATTTCCCACAGGCGACCTCACATAACAAACCAGACAAAGCCTACCCTGCCCAGCACCTGGAATTCCATCCGCTGCCTGTCCCACTCTGAGGGAACTATACAGAATCAGGGGGATCTAAGCCACAAGAGCTCAGCCCAACAGAGCCATCAATCTGGGGAGGTGCAAGACTCACTACATCCTCCTTCCCTTCTCAAGGGGCTGTGGACTTATACAACCACTGCCCTGAATTCCACCAACCCCATCAGCTAGTGGTGCAAGGAGGACTTGGCTTCCTCATACAGGAAAAGCCCATCTAGCTCCTTTGCTCCTGAACTGACAGCAAGCCACCTCAGTGACTCCAAGGTGGCTCTGCTTGTCACCATCATAAAATCAGAAGCACATCACCAACTTATGTGGCGTCCATCCCCAAGGAAAACTGCCATGGCCCCCAGACATGACATCACTCCTTTGGGGGCAGAGGCCACTCCCCACGCAGCTTGTAAGCTCTAATTTACAGGCATGAGAAAACCAAGGCACCAGTAATTTGCCCTGGGTGAAACTGAGAACAAAGTTCGAAACCTGCTGACTCCATCCCACATCAAACGGGCCACCGGGCAGCAAGAGAGAAGTGGCACTTGAATGCTCCCCTCAATCACTAGCAGGGGCACATCTCTTGGAGTCATGCAGGGGCGCCAGAAATACATGTTTCTGAGGAGCTCCTCCCTCTCCAGCTACACACACACGTGGGCACACACATGCACGCACGCACACACAGGATCAAAATTAGAAACTCACTAAATTACTGCCTAACAAGGGTCTCCAATACCAAAAGCAGTCACAGATCAATCTGAAACCTGAGACTGTTTCAAGACCAAGGCCTAATGGTGACTCGGCCTTTATTCCTAGGGCCTGGCAGGACTTGGTGTCCCAAATGTTCATTAAACCTGCTACCAGAGCTCAAGAACTCTGAATTCCTCAGAAATCCTTTCTTCTTCAGACGTGAGTTCAAAAACAGTCCCTGTGCCTCAATCTTACCCATTAGCCTTGACTGAGGTTGTGCTCCCAGCGAGTCCATCCTAAAGCACAAGACACTCGGTAGAGATGGCTGGTTGTGTGCCAAGCCTTAACTCTCTTGAGTTTTGACTGGGCATATGACATTTCCCAACCTCCCTCATAGCATGCTCTGACCGTGCTAAATTCTGGTCAACTAGATAAGTGGAAGTTGTAAGCAGCAGCTTCCTAGAATCCTTCAATAATTAATTTCTTTGACCTTCCCTTCCTGTTGGCTGGAATAAAGACTTGAGAGGTGGAGCATGAACAGCCACTTTGCAGCAACTAAGGATGGGAGAAAGAGAGAAGCTAAATGAGCCAGAAATTCAAACGACCATAGTGCTAAAAGTGAAACAGAAGCTAGTGCCAAAGTCTGAATGTGGCTCCAAAAACTCAACCTAAAACATAATCACCAGTGTGATGGCATTAGGAGAGGAACCCTTTAGGAGGCCTTAGGCCACGAGGTAGGAGCCCTCCGGGAAAAGATTAGGGAGATGACACAAAAAAGATTCAAAGAAATGTATCGTTTTCCTCTGATTTTCTGTCATGTGAAGATGTAGAACTCCCCGCTTCTGCCAAATGAGAACAAGCAACTGTTCACCCCCACTGGAAGACGCGCACAGGGTGCCCTCTCCTGGGAGCTAAGCAGCCAGCACCTTGACCCTGGACTACCCAGCCCCAGCACCGGGAGAGTGAAATCTCTGCTCCTTGCAGACTGTACAATGATGGGTACCAGGGCACAGCGGCACAGTCTGAGACAGTGAGACCAACTTAACATGTGTGCTCCCTGTCATTTGAGGTTTTCTGTCACTTCGAAGGGAAAAGACCCTAACCCTGATGTCAGCACCACAGCTGCCAGCACGTAAGGTCTGTGTAAATGTCACCTTTCCCACTGCAGACCACCTCTTGTCCTGGCTGGGAGCTGCCTTCACCATACCAGGAGCCATAAGCAACTCACTACCCGATCAGTTTGCAGGTGAGTTTTGAAGACGGGAAGAGGAGCACCTTCCTGGGCCGATGTCCCCAGACCTCTGGGCACCTCCTTCTCACTTGCTGGCTTCTATGTCTTTACTCCACAGCGTCAGAACAAAGCTAAACCTCTACCTTCCAGCACCTGCCTGTGCCTCACAGCAAGGTCACACAGGATGCAGGACCTAGGAGGAAGACTAGGAACAGTACCAAACGAAAAGCTCCCCACAGCAGAAGCTCCATTTTAATTCCGGGCCTAGAGTGGGTGCAACATTGGTAGTCTGGCCTAAAAGCCCAGATCCTAAGTTGCAGCTGAGAAAAATTCTGATGATCAATATTCATCAACAGGAACACATTTCTAGGACTTTTTTTTGGTGAACTCACCAAACTCATGAAGCTCCACTGCTAGGAAAGAATTCTTAAAAATTCACTTCTGTAGCTGGGCATGGTGGCACATGCCTATAATCCCAGCACTGTGGGAGGCTGAGGCAGGAGGAGTGCAAATTCAAATCCAATCTAGGTAACTTAGTGAGATGCTGTCTCAAAATAAAAGAAGGTCTCAGGAGGTAGTTCTGCTCTCTTTAGAGTCAGCAGCACTTAGGTATTAAACAGGCTCAGAGTCAACTGAGGGATGGCAAACAATAGCTAACACACAGAACACACTATACACCAGGAATTGTCATAAGGATGTCACATATAGTCATTCCTCAGGATCTCAGAAGGTGACTGGTTCCAGGAACTCCATGGATAGCAAAACCAGAAGAGGATGCTCAAGTCCTTTATATAAAGGACTTGAACACAATATTGCTCATAACCTACGTTCGTCCCCTGCCTACTCTAAAAACCATCTCCATATTGCTGGTAATATCTAATTACAGTATAAATGCTATATAAACAGTTATACTACATTGTTTAGGGAATGATGAAGCCAGTACATGGTACAGATATAACTGGTTTGTTATTTTTAAATTTTTACTTAGTACTCTTTGCAATACATACTGATGGAGAGCTGGTCCATGTATGTAACATATATCAATATTTTCAATCTACAGTTGCTAGAAAACATGGGTGCAGACCCAACAGATGAAGGGAGCCAATTTAATCCTCACACCAACCTGTGACAGGGGCATTCTTACTAACCCCATGTTAAGTAACAGAACACTGAGTCACAGGCAGGTAGATTAAATGACTTGGCCCAAGATCACACATTTGGAAAACAGCTGAGGCAGCCTCCACTCCTGGGCTGACTCCAGGATGTGTGCTGTTCTGCACCCCGCACCACCTCCCCTTGAGGCAGAAACACACTCCCAGGACCCTGCAGTGCACTGACAAGCTCGCAGGCTCTCCTGCTTCACCAGGCACAGCAAGAGCCCTGCCATGGGTGCAGCGCAGGAGGAGGAAGAGGCTCCCAGGCAGATTCTGCAATTTCCCCCTGCAGTTTATGCAAAGCACATGCTTGCTGGGCCCCTTGAAAAGAAGTCTGACATATATTTTACTAGGAAACGAGAAAGCTAAGTCCCCTCTGCGTCCCTACAAAGAGACCGTTCGCTGGTAGAAACAGTTGTCTGAGGACATGTTCAAGGGGTCTGGGAATCACCTGCAGGTGTCTGAGTGGAAGAGGAGCAGCTGTGATGTGTCCAACCTTGGCCCAACAAAACCGCCACATTCTCACAAGGCTGCTGTGATGTCAACTGGCTGAACCCTTTCAGAAAAAGCAGAGCAGAGGGAGAATCACAACTCCCTACCTCCTCACCAAGCGGCAAGCTTGTAATAGATCAGGAAAGGCAACAGGACCAGGAGCAAATGCAGAAGAGGAGACTACATGCTGGCATAAATACCACAGTTACAACCATGGGAAAGAGGTGGTCTGCATGAAGCGGGAGAGCTAGAAGGCAAACCGGTTCAAAAAAGTGTAGTTTTCTGTCATTTTTAACACAAACAGGAAGAGGATCAAGAAACCAGTTTACCCTTCCCATGAGCAGGCACAAGCCATGTTGGGCCTGGGAGGAGAAACAAGACGCCAATTCGCCCTTCCTGTGAGTCAACCAGTGCACAGGCTAGGAGACAAGAACACCGCTACCGCACCGCCAAAAGCAACCTGCTGATTCGGAGGACAGGCTGAGTTGATAGCAACTGAGACACAAAAGCAACTTAATGCTTGTATTGTTTAATTTGACTTTGCAGGTCTAAGGCTGATAGCCTGAGCATCTATTTAGAGAATAGCAATATATGCAATATAGCAAATACGGGTGCTTTCCATACATCTTGTTTTTGAAATCCAATACTGTTCTCGCTGTTTTGTGTGTTTTATTGTTTTGTTTTATTTCATGTTTTGTTTTGATTGGTTTTATTCTCTTTAAAATACACTTTCATTCTTTTGTTTTGATAGGTTTTTATTCTGTTCTGTTTTATTTGATTTCATTATGTCTGATGGTATGGACAGATATTCTGAAGAAAACGACACATTATGGTAGCCACTACTGATTTCCTATTATCTTGTTTTGAAGTCCTATATCACACTTTCATTGTTCTGTTCTGATTAGCTTTATTCTGTTTAGTTTGGTTTGGTTTTATTCTCTTTAAAATAAAAAATACAAAAAAAAAATTACAAACCTTAAACAAAAGCAGGAGCTTGTGTGCCCCCACTGCTCGTGTAACAGCATGGCCTGGTGAACAGACAACACCTGGCAATGCAAACCATGAGGCAAGGAAGGGCAGCACCTGGTGCTCAAGTGGAGAACTAGCCCTCACCATGGAAGAAAGGTCCTTCTGTAGCTGGGCATGATGGCCCACTCCTGTCATCCTAGCACTCTGGGAGGCTGAGGCAGGAGGACTGCAAGTTCATGTCCAGCCTGCAGAACTTACTGGCCTAACAAAACCATTTCTCAAAATAAAGGATTTTAAAAAGATGTAGCTCAGAGCAGAGGCCCTGGGTTTGATCCCCAGGACCACCACGACAAACAAACAAAAAAGAAGATGGTCACCTATTTTATTTCTTATCCTTTCATAATTTCAGAAATTCTGGTCTCTTGGCTTTCCTTTTTTTCTTTTCCCCCTCACAAACCAACTGTTAATTAATAGCAAATTGGGATATGGTGAATATATTTTTGGGATAGGAGGACCACAGAACAGGCCACAGCAGATATGGACTGTTATCCCCAGCCCCAAATCCATGACTATTCTCTAAATTCCAGAACCTTAGAATATGACTGCCGTTGGAAAAAAGGTCTTTGCAAGGTAAGGGTCTTGAGGTGAAGTCATACGGAAATTAGGCAAACAAAAGGGGGAAAACACAAAGACACCGAGCAAAAGTTGTATGGAGACTGAGTGGGAACGACAGTGTTGTGTCTGTCAGTGTGCAATAGCAGCGCAAAGCAGAAGGAAGGAAGCAAGATGCACTTCTCCCTCCCACCCTCCAGGGGGATCCAGCGCTTCCATACACCTAGATTTTGGTCTTCGGGGAAATGGGAAGATAATAAATTTGTGTTGCTTTAAGCTACAAGGGTGTGGTAATACACCTGCCATTTTTAATGCATGGGTTCAATTTCTCCTTTGTAATCACAGCACTTTCTTCACCTTCCCTTTCTGCACACTGCTGCTCGCAGATTGTTTTTCTCTCCTGCCGGGGATAAGTCCATGAAGATGTATTTCACTTTGTGATCCTTTTTCTTTTGGCAGAACTTTTCCTGGCACTTCCTGTTTGCTCTAATAGTAAACTGCGGCTCTCCAGAATACAGGAGTATCACCTTCACCAAATATCCTGGTTAATAATTATCATGCACGCTGAGCAAACCTGAGGAGCTCCAGACTTGGTCTGCTATTTCCTCGGACACTAAGGCTTTTGCTTCCGGATCCAGTAGGATGCTTCAGGGTCTTCAAGTGAGCAGCAACTATCAGGCAGTACATGGGGAAGGTGCTGCTTTATACAGCTTTTGTGTTGTCACAGAGATGCCCCCTCACACTCTGGGCAAGATGGAGTTTTAAGAGAACTTCCCAATCCCCGTAAGGCCCACAAGCAAAACGTGGGCCTCTTTACTTTCAGGCTGGGTATGCAGGACCTGATTTGATCCCCTGTACCTACTATACCGAGAACATCTGGCACAAGCCAACCTCTTAGTGTTAGCTCCCTTACTATAAATTATAACAACTTCCATTCGCCCAAAGGGACTGGAAACATGGGCAAGAATGTGCATGACACAGTGATGGCCCAAAATATAAGTTCAATAGAAACTTCTCTTAAGACTCCTCAAATTTCCATTATATACATCTTTCCTGAAAAGTCCATCTGGAAGTTTTATTTTAAAAAACCACAAATCATAATTCATGCCCCTTATTTTCTTCACATCTATGTAACTGCATAAAACTATGGCTGAAGTATACTTCAGAATTAAAACACCACTGCAAAACACCAATGATTACAAGATTATGTCCCAGGGAGGAAAAGGCATCCATGTCCTTACATTCCCTTCCCTTCCTGTCACAGCCGTCGGAGAAGACACGTGGTCCAGAGCCCACTGCCCTCCTGGATCACCACTTCTACCATGCATGCTCTATGCCATTCCAGTCCCTGGCAAAAACCCTCCACTGCACAACTTAAAGCGGGAAGAAATGAACTTCTTATGCAACAGTGCTTTCTGTACATATCCAAGCATTCCCTCAAGACGCAGGGTGTGTACCCCACCAGACACGAACCCTAGGTGAGCCTGAATTTCAGGGGAGTCAGAACCAGTGCTTCACAGAACAGAATTTATATCCTAACCATCTCCATCTTCTTTTTATTTTGTTTCACCTAAAGCTAGTTTAAAAAAAGAAAAAGTAAACTGAGAAGATGGAAAGTTATCCTCAGAGGATGGAATGGTGAAATTAAAGTTACAAAACTGCAGTTAGCGAACATCACATGCTTACACTGAAATCAAGAAATAAAGGGAAGAGTGATATTGGAAAGAAACAATGAGGTAGGACACAAAGACATGGAGAAATGATTCACAAATAGTGAGGGAGGGCTCAGTATTAGATAATCTGAAAACAAGGAGGGAGAATGCACCACAGGTAATAAAAAGCAAGGAGAAGGTTCCAACCTATTAAAAAAGAAAGAAAGAAAAGAAAAGAAATGAAACGAAACATCTGGCTAAATCCTCCCTCCAGAGCTAACCATCTGGCAGGCAATTTTCGAGACACCTTCATAAGCACATGCAGTAGCTGGTCACCAAGACAGAGACCACCAACTCCTTCCCTCCTGGAAGGAGCCAGCCATTCCTCCTGGGAGGGGTAATGTCTATTCATATACCAATTGATTTTAAGATAATCAAGTTTTCCATTTCTCTCTATATCCTAGAAGCCTGTAACCCGCCCTTGCCTTAACTGTTATTAAATATTAGTGAGTTAAAGCCAGACATGAAATTCTGAGGTTTTCTTTTTGTCTTTGTTTTTGTAGTTCTTAACCTGGTCATATTTCTTATCCTAGCACTATGGAATTTTTCAAGGTAGTTAACTTTTTCAAAAATGCCTCCAACACAGAACAAAAATTTTAAAAGGATAAAATTAAAAAGGAATTTTTAAAAAGACAAAATAGAAACAAACATAAAAATCTTCAACATCATGCAAAATCCACGAAATATAAGTAAAATGGCAAAAAAAAGAAAAATCTGTTTCTTTCCCTATCTGCCAGCCACCCTGCTGTCCTCTTCTGAGGCTGCCACCATTTTTAATTTCACATGCATCTTTTGAAACTTAATCCCCTGCCTGTACAGACACCTTTTACACACAGGCACCATGCTGTCTACACCTTCATTTGCTCATACAGCCCAAAAATTATACCACTAGTACTTTAAGACCGCTTCATTTTTAAGGGTTTCACTCCTTCACATGAAGGAATTATTGTTAGCCCTCCACTGATGGACAATTTTGTCTAAATTTTCTACAATAAACTTTAGATATGGACATATATATGTAATTGTGAATTTTGGTTTTTTGTTTTAATTTGGTTTGGGGTCCCTGCCCTACACTGGCAAATGAGTCCAAAAAGTGCTGAGCTATATCCCTATTCACTTTTTATTTTGAGACAGGATCTTGCTAAGATGCTCAGGCTAACCTCAGCTGCAAACTTGAGATCATACTGCCTCAGCCTCACAAGTAACTAGGATTACAAGTATGCACCACCACACACAGCCACGTGTACATAACTGTAAGATAAATTTCCAGTTTGCCAGAGCAAATAACCCTGTTTATTTCCATTAGCTCAGATAGCCTCCACCATCAATTTCCAGATACTATTTTGCCATATTCTTAATGGTATCTAACCTCATTTGCTTAATTTGGCTTCCTATAGTGAGGCTAAGTGTCTTTTATGTGACTAGTTGCGTAATTTTTTATGTAACTAGCTGTCTGAAGCTAGCCTGTTGAAATCCTATCTCCACTTCTATTGTTAGTCTTTCTTAACAGTTTTTGTTACTGATTTTCAGAAGCTCTTTATATATTAAGAAAGCCGGCCTGTTTTCATTTATGCTAAAATTCTTCCCAGTTAACTGTCTTTTTATTTTAAACAAATTCTGCTGAAACTAATGTTACTGACGTTGTCAAATTGATTTATGGTTTTCTTTATTATGTCTTATTTAGAAAAAACTTTCTCACCCAGACCTTTTTTGAAATTCCCCACTTTCTCAATATCATGCCTTCTCTAACCCTCAGGGGCTCTCTCCATCTCCTCCCTTCCACTACAGGGTCTCACACAGATCAAAGGTGGCCCACAAGAGGGCACCAGCCCAGCAGCTCCCTGAACCCTGAAAAAATTGGGAGGGAAGAGGGCAAGCAACTGAAAGGAAATGAGAGCTGACCAGTGGGTTGTGAGGAACTTCCTGTGCATACACAAAGGGTTAGTTACAGAAAGACCTGCAGCTGCTTCCCGCTGGAAGTCATCAGGAAGGAGATGCAGGAGGATCTCCTTTCAGTCCTGCAGCTCAGAGCTGCATGGGCTAAGGCTTTGTACCTGCGTGAGGAGCAGATGCCTGCAGGGAGCCTGGAGTACCTCGCTGACAGTAGCACACACAGACCAAGTTGGGATTTCTGTCCCAAAATGCCTGTTAGTAAATAGTAACACACAGAAAGAAATGAAGCAGCATGTGTTTCTAATCTGACCCTGACAATCTCCTCCTTCAACCTGTCCTGAAAGGGCTCCTGCAGAGCTCCCGGGGTGAGGAGCTCGGATCTCAGCCTCCTGTGTCATTCAAGCAGAGCTTTCCTGCCACAGGCTGAGCTTTAGAGTCCTCTGGGGACCATCTGAGCATTCTCCTTCTCATGTTAAGTTAGCCTTCAACAAATGGCACTGAGAGCACTAGGCAGCCATATAGCAAACAAACCCAACAAACAAAAAAATGAGGTTAGTGTCTTCCTTACTATGATGGTTTGGATGAAGACTGTCCCTCAAAAGCTTGTGTGTTGAAAGTTTGTTTCCAAACAGCAATGTTCAGGAACTGGGAGAGGACTGGGGGGTGAGGGCTCTGACCTCATCTGTGGATTAATAGTTTGTAGAGTCCTGGTCTACCAGGCTATCGGGAGGTTGTGAGCACACTAGTGGGAGGAAGTAGGTCAACAGGGTGAGTCCTGGAAGGGTATATTTTGTCTCCAGCACCTTCCTCTCTTTCTGATTGATTCGTGGCAGCCACCAGGTAAGCAGCTTTGCCCCACTGCACCCCTCCACCTTGAGGCTGCTCATCAGACACCCAGAAAGGAGGGAGCCAAGTGACCATGATGGAAACCTGAAACCACAAGTCAAACTCAATCTCGCCTCCTATGAGCTGATTGTCTCAGGTACTTTGTCACAGTCATAGGCAATTAGACTAATACAAGTGCCACATCATATATAAAAATTAACTCCAAATGGACCAAAGAACTAAAGAGCTAAAACCATAAAGCATTCAGAAGAAAACAGAAATAAAACATCATTATAAAGGATTTGGCAATGATTGCTTGGATATGATACCAAAGTCACAGGCAACAGCAACACAACAGGTAAGATAGATTTCATGCATCAAAGGGCACTATCAGAAAAAGACCCCATAATGAATTTGATTGAAATCTATTATATGCATTGAAGCCGCCACCGCCTCCCACCCCACTGTCAAACTATTAGGAAAGATGGGGCAGGGAAGTGATTACAAGGGTGATCAAAGTACAGTTGTAAATGCACATGGACAAATCTGCCAAATTGAAACCCATTCATCTGTGTAACCAATAAGCACTAATAAAGATGTGAAGGGAGAACAAGGAAAAATGCTTGCAGTTTACATATCTGGTTAGGGGTTGTTATCCTGAAGGCCAGACATACAACACCACCAAAAAATAATGACAACAACAAAGAAAACAAAGAACCTCAGAAGAAAATTGGGAAACACTTAACAGACATTTCTCCAAAGATATATAAATAGACAATATGCACATAAAAATCTGTTCATTGATAACTGTTATAGAAGTACAAATCAAATCCACCATGAGATACCTTCCTACCTATTAGGATGATGATTATTTAAACAAAAAGAAAAAAAAAAACTCAGAAAATACCACATGCAAAGATGTGAAGAAATTACAATTCTTGTGCACAACTGGGGAGTGAAAAATGGTGCAGCCCCTGTGGAAAACTTATGGTAACACCTCAAAAAATTAAACATAAAGTTATCATATGATACAACATTCCACTTTGCAGTGCATACCCAAAAGAACTGAAAGCAGAGACTTAAACAGATATTTGTACACAAATATTCCAGCTTTATTCACATGAAGCAAAAGGGAGAAGCAACTCAGATCCATCCTTTCATTGAAAGATGAATGGGTAAACAAAATGTGGCATATACAAGCCAAGTGTGTGCCAGCAGCGTTACCAGCTGTAATTCCAAGCAGAAGGATGTTTCAATCCGGGCAACCCAGCAATAACCTATCTCTAAATTAATTAATTAATGAAATAGTGCGAGGTGTGTAGTATGTAGGAGGCCCCGGATTCACCTTAGAAAAGTGGTGACAGAATTCATTATTGAAAAATAATCTGGAGATGGATGGCAATGGTAGTTGCGAACACTGTGAGCAGCCACGCATGATGGCACATGCCTGTCATCCCAGCAATCTGGAAGGCTGAGACAGGAGGATCACCAGGAGTCTGAGACCAGGTTAGGATACACAAGAGTAGCCTGAAGTACATAGTGAGACACAAGCTCAAAAACACAAAATAGCTGGCCTGAACTACATAGTATGACCCTGCCTCAAAAAAATAGGGCTGGGAGTCTGGCAGGTGCAAGGTTGTGAGTTCAATCCCAGGGACCGAAAAAAAAATAAAAATAAAAATAAAAACACAAAATAAGTGAGCACACTTAATGCCCAAGAACTGTAAGCCTTAAAAATGCAAATATTGCAAACATGTAAACGTCAATTAAAAAATTATCAATTTATATTACTACTCCCTCCTCCACCTTTCAACTGTAACACTCAAGGCCAGCGATCCTATCTTGTTAATCTTTGTACACCCATAACCAGTGCCAAGCCCAATAGGAATATTGACCCTACTTAGGTAGAGTCACTAAAACTAAGACGCTCCCCAGGCTGAGGCTGAGATATAGCACCTGAAACCACAGTTGGGCAGTTGAGATGTTATCCCATAATCCCTTTCTCAGTTAGAAAACTCAATTTGTTCATTAACAAAATACTAAATTGAAAAAAAAAAAAAAAACAATAGTATGAGTTACTAATTCCCATCTTCAAGACAGGTATCTGCTAAAAGTACCACACATACAATCTCCAGCTCACTATACCTTCCAAGAAGACTTCGAAGACTGCTCCCAGAAACACCTTTTCTTCCCCTTGACACTCCTCACACAAGCCTACCATTCAGTCTTAAGGGCTCTTCCTCAGTTCCCAGTCACACACCCTAAAGGACTGCTCACAAAGCCCAGGTTCTAAAAGGACACCCGGAAGTTCTCCTCAGCAGGTGGTGAGCATTAGGCCTGGTCCCAGGCCTTTACAGAATCAGCCTCCTGGCCCCAGGTCGGTCACTCTTGTTTGTTTCTTTCTGAGACAGGGTCTCACTATGTAGTCTGGGCTGTCCTCAAAGTGGCAGGGGTTCTCCTACCCTTAGCCTCCCAAATGCTGGGACTACAGGTGTGCACCACCACACCCAGCCGGGTCTGTCATTCTTGATGAAAGTCAAGTCTGGTTAAATGACCATGTTCTAAAATCAACCCTGGTTGATAGCCACCCCTTCCCAAGCTCTCTCATGGGGTGCATGGTTTGTGATGAGAGGGGCACTCACCCCCTCCACTGTCGTGTCATGGTAGAAGAGCTTCCTACTGAAATGGAATAGACTGCAGCAAACATAGGTCTGTCTTTTTACATGAAAAAAAAATAATAAGGAATATATAGATAGGGCTACATGGCATAGAAATCCTCCAAAAATGCAAGGACACATGTTGGGGACAACACTCTTCCTAGTTTGTTCTGCTATGCATAGTGGCACACACCTATAATCCCAGCTGCAAGTGGATGACACAGGAAGATCACAGGTTCAAGGGCAGCCTCAGTGACTTAGCAAGACCCTGCCTCAAAATAAAAATAAAAGAGCCTAGGATTGTAGCTTAATGGCAAAGCTCCTGCCTACAACATTGAAGGCCTGGGATTCAATCCCAGAACTACTACTGAAAAGAAACCAGCTGTCCTCACCCAGGCCCTGGGTATGACCTGCACAAAAGCCACTGAAGACACAAAAGAGAATGTGGGCTCACTGACCAGGATGTGGAAAACTAAAAAAACAAAATAGCATTTTATACAATAAGTGACTGTCATATTTAACAAATTCACAACATCATTAAGACAGATCCCACATGCTTTCTATATAATAAACTGCAGAACTTAATCATCACATCCCCAACCAGTCTGCAGATCAGCTATCAACTAGATGATCTCCATGACTCCACTACTAATACTGAGAATTGTCAGAAGACTCCTCTGGAGGGTATTCAAGCTCCACTGTACAAAGGTCAAGTCAAAACTAATTTCCAGAGTGCATTTTTAGCATCTGGTTCCAATGATAGCTCTCCTTACCCCACAGAAGCCCTTGGCTTGCAAGGAATATTTCCTTCTTTTGGAAAGTTCACTTGCTGTGCAAGACTGGAAATGCAGTTTTCCATACAAATGAGGAAGGAGCAGCAGATTCCCTGCATAACTTTTTTCTTCGCGCCCATCCCTACCCTACAGAGTGGTAAGTGCTTTATATCACTGAGCTACACAGCCCCTAGCCTAACTTCCACAGAATTCACATACTGATATTGAAATCCCTGCACACTTGCTTAACAAGATAGAGATAATACTGAGGCAAATCTATAACATAAGAAAGAGCATCACAAGTGCAGGCATTTGCAGACAGAGGAAATCCTGGGTCTGTGTGCACTCACAGCAAACAGCCAACATACTTGGTTCTGCAGCATACAACTTGTCCAACTCCCCACCAACTCCTCCTCTCCTCCCAAATAACCCCTGCCCCGCTGATTTTCAGGTGTCCCCAAAGCTTAGTCCCCAGTGCATAAATTGCTCTTAGGGTCAATCTTGGCCCTGAGATACCACATCATGGATGTGCGGCTCTTTTTTTCTGGACCAACAGAGTCCCAGACCAATATTTCCTAATCTCCCCATTCAATCCGGGGCAGCTGACAGCTAGACAGTAAAAATGATCTTTACAGGACCAAATGTCCATCATAATCACTGATTTAAATGTTTTTCTTTTCTACACGGGGAAGTCCTGTAATCTAGTCTTCATTTATACACACAGATCTGACATGAGCTTCTTTTCCAGATTTCAAGAGCTGCAAAAAAGGGAAGTGAAAGGAAGGTTTGTAACATTCGCCAAGTGCCTCTCCCTGGGTGAGGCGCAAAGAGGAAATGAAGGGTTTAAATGTCCTAACACCTGTGAACTGCAACTGGAACCCTCCTGGCTGACACTGTCCATGGAAGCAGTGGCTGCTGCCACAAAAGCTAACAGACTGAGCCTGCCCTGATTCCGTTCACCAACACCAACAGCTCCTCAGGGGAATAAGGGGTACATGGAAGACGTTTCTGTCATTCTCTCTACAATTATGTTGTCCTAAGAGTTGGAACTTAAAGGGGCCTCTCTGAAACACTGCTGAGCTTAGGGTTCCAGGAGGGTGGAGTTTGTACACCAAGGGGCCTCAGATCCTCTGTTCTGTCACCTCTTGTATGGGCATCAAGCCTGAGCCAGCCTATGACTACTGGTGTGTACACAACACCCTGCTGGTGGTCCCAGCTACTGGGCAAGAGCAGCTCGGCTCTTCCTCTGGGGTAACACAGCCTGGGGACAAAAGCCAGCAGGGGAAGGATCTGCTTCCCCCTGAGATGAAGTACAGGGAAGGAGGGGACCATGCATACTGACAGATGAAAACCAACAAAGGTGTCCACGGTATTTCCAATCACACACATTTAGCAAGTGTTTCCAAGCTTAGAACTTTCTTTTCAATACACAAGGCCTTTCAGGAGAAATCATGGGGGCGGAAAAAATAATGTGGGCCTCCATCAGAGCCCCTTCTACCTGAAGGACTGCCTGGTAATTATCACAGTTAGTGAAAATGATAAAATAATTTGGCTGAAATAATGCAACTGGTATGATGAAATCAGTGCTCTGCAGAAGGCAGGATGGAGTCATGAAAAGAAAAATAAATAGTCCCAAGTCACCCAAACCTGTGTGTGAATCTGATGCTGCCACTGAGCTCAGCTCCTGAGCTTAGTTCCTTCATCTGTGACATGCCCAGGTGAGGGACACCTGCTTTACACAGGCAGCAATCAACATTCCCTAAGCCAGAGCCAAGTGCTTTTACTGCAGCTAAGACAAACTGCATCTGAGAAGGAGCTGCGTTAGTCTACATATTTGCGCTTCCTAGAATTCACATGTTTAAATCCAATCTCCGATGCAAGGATATTAACACATAGATGGTGCCTATAATACCAGCACTCTGGGAAAGCTGTGGCAGGATGATCCCAGGTTCGAGCCCAACCTTGGCAACTTGGCAATTGACCAAAAACCTGTCTGGAATTAAATAAGAGTTAAGAGTACAAAGAAACTGGGTTCCTTCCATCCCCAGTATAGCAAAAAAAGAGAAAGATATGGGGTTTGGGTGGATTAATACCGAAATCTGCTGGCACCTTGATCTTGGATGTCCAGCCTCCAGGCTCTGATACATTTCTGCTGCTTATAAATTGCCCAGTGAAGGCATTTTTGTCATAGCAGTCCACAGAGACAGACAGCTGCTTTACCACAACCATCACCACCCCTACCCCTGTTTTTGTTCTCAACAAAGAGCAATTTCAATCATCTAATTACTCCTGGTAAGACATTACACATTTTAGGTATAACATGCAGTCTAGGTCTCTCCTTTCTTGGAGTTAATCTTCACAGTTCCAAAAATACTAACAGAAACGAGTTTAAAAACAAAACAAAAAATAAAGTGATGAGATAACAGTTAAAAAGAATTTACGCTGGGTAAACATCCCACACGACTGCAGAGGTGAGCTAGATACTAACACTCGGTCTCCTTTCCTACCAACAATGGAAAGCAAGCAAAGGCTTCCAGAGACACAGTGCTGGTGCACAGCTGAGCAATAAGGAGATAAGGCACAAGGGGAAACGATGGATAAAGAGAACAGTGAAGACACCCTGAACTGAGAGGCAGCGGGCTGAGGGTCAGCACAACCTGAGGACTGCAGGGGATAGGGCCGAGGATCTCCAATCTGCCCCGCAGCACCACAGGCCTGCATGGATTTGCAGCAGGGGCGATGGTGAACAAGCCTGGAGGTCTGGACTAGAGCAAAATATAAAGGGAATTTGAGTCAGCTTGAAAGCAGTGCACACTGAATGACAAGAACCCTGACCCCAAACAGCAACACATAGAAGAAGAGTGGAAGTGAGTCGCCCCCAAAGAGACCCGCGGGCAGTGTGGCTGCAGACAGCAGGTGGCCTGCTGTGACTAACAAGGCCAGGTGGGCAGGGCAGGGCAGCAGCATGCAAGGCAAGCAAGGGTTTCCTCTCCATCTGAGCTGGAGAAGGGACTTTCAATTCCACTGATCTTGTGGACAGCGTTACTGAGGTCTCAGATGCAGGCAAACGGTCAGGGATTCGGGCCCAGAGGGCTGAATGTCACTGCACCAGGAGTTGGAACACACATAGCAGTAGGTGAGAGACCACAGTGTTTCAGCTAAGGTTAACCAAGTCAGACAGCACACAAGACAGGCAGCATGTCGCCAACCCCACAGGGAGACCAAGCATGTCGCCAACCCCACAGGGAGACCAAGACTCTGGACAGAGTGGCTGCTTCTCCAGACATCCAGAAAATCCAGGGGTAGCAGCCGCTGCCAAACTCCATTCCCAGGTTGCCAGCAGCCTCTTCCAGAGGGTAGGATAGGAGGATGGGAGGGTGGCACTCACACGGGAACACCTGTCCCGGAAGTTCAAAGTACACATGTAGATTTAATTACACTCCTTCATCTGAGTCATAAAAGTTGCAATTCGGTGAACTTTTATCTTTTTGATTCTTCAAAACACAGTTTTTACTGCTGCGCACAACAGGGCACACCTGTAATCTTAGTTACTCCAGAGGCTGAGGCTGAGGCTGAGGCTGAGGCAGGAGTGCTGCAAATTTACAGCCAATCTGGGGAGCTCAACATAACCCTGTCTCAAAATAAAACTTTTACAAAGAGCTTGAAAGTATAGCTCAATGGCAGACCACTTGCCTAAACTAGGCCTTTGGATTCAACTCCCACCACCAAAAGGAAAAAAAAAAAGATATGAAATATGTTGTAGCAATTAAAAGCAATCCCAGCCAAGGATTCATCCAGCAAATGCCCATCTAGAAAATTCAATTCACAAGTTTTCCTTCCAGCCCCCAAACCCTCACTGCTAACAATAGTCTGTAAAGGATTCCAAAGGAGGAATACATCAAAGGGCACAAGCTCACACAGTAACCATTGATGCTGGGCTCACAGCTGGAAGGCCTGGCCTACTGATCAACCTGGCCAGGCTACCACAGCCATCCTAGGAGAAGAACAGAAGGGAAACTTCCTGTAGTTCGGCTGATTCTCAGCCTCCTCCAGTTGGGCCTCTTCCTGTGCTGAGGGATGGGCACCACGCAAGAAGCCAGGACAAGGGCCAGGAAGCAGGAGTGGCTCTCTCAGCAAGTTCGGTGCCATGTGTGACATGTCCAGACACTTCCACTGCAGAGCCTGGCATGACCTTCCTGAACCTGGCAGCTCTGCCCAGGGACAAGTTCCGAGGCTGATCAGAGCAGGGCAGCTCTTGCTCATTCACCTGTCCATGAATGGAGCTGATGTGTGCAAGACTGCCAAGGGCGCCAACTGGGAGCCACAGTCACTCCGCATGACACTCAGGAAGCACTGACACTGCCGCCTGTGTGCATGGGGCACATGGCACTGAGGAAGAGCTGAACAGAGCCGCATGTGTATCCATGGTTCCACCCCTTATTGGCTGGACAACCTTGGGCAGGTGGTTTAACTACCCTCTCTGTGCTTCCATTGCCCCACCCCGCCCCTGTAACGAAGAACCAGTGCCTCGCACCACCCAACAGAAGTAGCGCTCTTCATGAGCAAGCATTTTGCTAGAATACTAATTAATTGGCACTAGTGTCTTACACAACCCTCTCACACACAGACTTGAGATGCCTTGAACTATGGTAGCCCGGAAAGTACAAGTCTTTCTCCAACACTACTCCATGGTCACCTTGTGCTCAGTCTGGCCCAGTTTCTCAGAGTGCTCATTCTAGATGGAGTGATCTACGTAACTTTCTTACCACTCTCTCCACACCTTCGGCAGATGCAGACCCAGGGTAATCTCCCCAGCTGCTGGGAGCATCTAACTGGGTCAGAGGCTGAGGAACCCTGAGAAGGTGAGAACGACAAAGTAAGGCGACAAGATGGGGCACAATGACAGGAGGACAAGCCTGTTCTTCCCCAGGGGAAGGATTACAACATACAGTGATCCTATGCATCAGGCAAATGCTGCAGTTTTGAGAGGGCTGTCCTGCTGGCCTCAAACTGCAGTTCCCACCTCTCAGTCCCGCTCCATGCTTGGCCAGAGCCTGCTTTCCCTCAGCTGCTTTTCCAGTTCCACCTTGCACATTCCTGCCTTCTCCTCCCAGCTAACTCCTGCATATCCAACTCCAGCTCAGTCATCGCCTCTTGTCATCTGCCGTCTCCACCTCCTCACCCCAGGCAATTTTCCCTGCTCCATGTCATGCCACTAAGTCAACTGCAGTGTCATCAGTTATATCAGCTGTCCTTCCACATCAAGTTACTCATCTGTGCACGTCAGGAACTAGGGACACAACACACTCTGATTGCTGAATAAATGACTCAGGTGCTACTTAGACCTGAGGTTGCCCACACTGCCTTGGTAGGCTATGGTCAGCTGAGCAGAAAGTAGGATGATATTAAAAGGAGGCGGGGCGAATGCTATCATCTACCACCAAGACAGTGGCTGAGTCAGGATCAGCTGAGAAAGCAGGTGTAAGCACTCAAGTAACGGAGAGCTTTTTCCTAAGCCCCTGAAATGCTCTCTGCAGGGGAGGAAGCCATGACAGCTGGGTAACCACCTTCTGGGTGTCATTTGCATTATAGTGTAAGCAAAAGTGAAAAAGAAGCCAGGTGTGATGGCACACACCTGTAATCCCAGCACTCGGGAACCCAAGGCAGGAGGATCCCAAGTTTGAGAACAGAATGGGCTAAATAAATACTAAGTTCAAGGTCAAGCCTCAACTGCACAGACCATGTCTCCAGTGTCTCCAAATAAGGAGGAGGAGAGAGAAAGCCCCCAGGGTCTGTGAGAGCCCTATTTAACACATCCCCTTCATTCTAGACCTTAGAAACTTGTCCCACTTGACATCTGTAGCTGCCAAAGGAATGACATTCGACATGCTGGAAGTGTGTTTCAATTAATTACCTACTAAAGCTTTCCAACTCCCACTACATAGGTCCAATGCTAAAGAGTTAGGACACTTAACAGTTACATCACTCACAGAAAACTAAACACAAGCAATTTGATATGATCAAGTGACACAACTCCAAGTCACTTATGAAATCATCCAGTCTTTTTTCCTACAAGATGTTCCTCCAGCCAATTGCAGGATAAACTCAGAGGAATGCCAGACTTTGCAAGATCCAAGTACTGGTTATTTTGCTATGTAGGTTTATGACCTTTGTGAAGACACTCTTATTTCTGAGCCATAGTTTAATGGTCTATTTGAGGGGAGATACATATCTTATATGATAAGAAATGTGTTAACTGGTCCTCCTATCTGCTGGCTCCATCTCCACAAATTCAACCAACAGTGAAATCAAAAATATTCACAGGGGCTGAGAAGTGGGTCAGTGGTACAGTGCACACTTAGCATGTGTGAAGGTCCTGGGTTAAAATCTTACCACCAATCCACAGCTATGGGCTCTGTAGCCACAAGTCCCACATCCACAGGTTCAACCAATTGGAAATTGAAAAAAAAATGAGAAAAACTGCATGGGTGCTGAACATATACAAACTTTTTCTTGCCATTATTCCCTAAACAATACAATTACTTATATACTGTTTACATTGTATTGAGTATTGTAAATAACCCAGAGGTGATTTACAGAATTTGGGAGAAGGTAGGTTATATGCAAATACTGTGTTGTTTCATTTAAGAAGTAAGCATCCTTGTGAAATAGCAAGAAAATGTTCAAATGGGAAGGGGAACTAGGAAGGGGGATGGGAGAAAGGAAGAAAGGGTAAAGAAAAACAAGAAATGAAGGAAAAAATGGAATCAAAGCTTTCATAAATAAAGAGGGGAAGAGGGATTAAAAGGAGGGCAAGGGAATGAATGGGGGCAAAAAAAGAATCAAGGCATATCACATTCAGTTACAAATTCCCTATGATGAATGTGCTCATTATATATACCTAAAATGTACCAATAAACTTAAAAAAATTTTTTTCCCAAAAAAACTGCCCAGAGTGACACAGTACCAATTCCAGCCTTCAAAAAAAAACAAAAAACAAAAAACAAAGAACAAAAAAACAAAGAGTTGAACATCCTTGGATTTTGGAATCCCACGATGCGGGGAGATGAGGTCCAGAAACAAAGGGATACAGCTGTATATAGAGCACATATATAATAAGTGGATTTCACACACTTGTATCTTTTACATATAATACACAACACCTGCTACATGGAAACACACACATTGTTCTGTCATGGAGAGAGCACTTTATGACTTTAAAAATTTGATACCTATTTTCACATTTTATTCTCCTGACACCCCAGTGTCACAGCTGGACAGATTCCTTTTCACCTGACAGAGATTATCAAAGTCATGGAAGTTCACTGCCTTGTACCCGGGCACAGAGAAGCTAAGCAGAGATTCCATTCAGAGCGTTTGCAGCTCCCTACTCCACAACTCTTCCCAGCTCCCACGCTGGCTGGGACCAGGAAACAGAGTCTAAGCCTCTGCCCAGCCAGACTGGCACTGGGACAAACTCCCTGTCCCCGCCCCCCAGGTGGCCCCAGGGGCTGCATAGCCTCAGACACAGCAACTTGCAACTGAGCACCCCAAACTCAGCTCACAGAGTAGATATGTGAGCTGGGAAGCACAGACAGAGCGTGTGAGGGAAAAAAAAAGAAAGAAAAGAAAAAACTGGAAAGTGACTGAACATGTATGCAAAAGCCAGTTTTACTTCCTGCCGCGCCTGCTGCAATGTGTTCAATTGCGCAAGCTGTTCTGAAACAAGACGTAAGGAAGTAGGATCTGATCCTATATATAAACACCTCGCTTTGGAACCGTTTCGCTGCAAAGTAAAGGACAATTCACATGCAGACAGGGACTGGGAAGAGGAGCTGAGGACAGTTTAAAACAGGGAGAGAGCTGGGGAGGGCACTTGCTGAACCCTCAGTTTCCATCCCCACCACTGCAAACAATAAAAAATAAAAGGAGCGGAAAAAGTCTTCTTAAAAAACCCAGACTGGCAGACATTCTGCACTGCAGTCATCACTCCTTATCTGTGCAGGCCACGTTCCAGGGCCAGGAGCAGACGCCTGACACCACAGATGGAACTCAACCCTATATACACAGCTCTCTCCCACACAAACCTACTCAGGATGAAGCGTCATGTATAAATTCGGCACAGAGACTAACATTAACTATTACTTAAGTAGAACTATAGGAGAAGGGTAAGGAAAGGAAAAAAATGAATTAAGATGTGCTTGCACATGTACCAGCACCCCACAATGAATGTAATCACGATGTACAGCAAACATGCACTAATAAAGCTAAAAAAAACTTAAAAAATAAAAAGAATGTGAGGTGGGCATGGTGACATATAAACCCAGCACCTAGGAGGCTGAGGCAGGAGGATTGTTGTTGAGTTTGAGGCCGGGCTGCACTACACAGTGATGAAGGCCAACCTGGACTACACAGCAAATCATGTCTCAACCCCCACCAAAAATAAAAAAATTTTTTTTCAAAAATAAATAAATAAATATGATGTGAATGCAGTCTCAGTCTCTCTCTTAAGATAGTGCAGTGTGCTGTACTCGCCCTGCTCCCGTGCTGAGATGACACGAGGCCTATAGGATGAGAACAAGAAAGGCGCAGGATGCAGGCCCTGGGGAGTTATGACCTGCGCTGGACAGTGGGACCCATCAAGGCCTCTTCGGAACAGGACACCATTTAAAATTTAGGAATTATTTATTTCTGGAATTTTTCTTTTGATGTTTTCAGGCCCCAGACAACTGTGGATAACTGAAACCAGGGAAAGCAAAACCACGAATTAGTGGGAGGGTATACTTTCTATTTAAAACTGAAAATGTAAGCTGGATATGGTGGCTCATGCCTTTAATTCCAGCACTTGGGAGGCTGAGGCAGGAGGGTCATGAGTTTGAGACCAGCCTGGGCTACAAAGTGAGTTCAAGGCCAGCCTGAACTGCATAGCGAGACCCTGTCTCAAAAAAAACAGGGTCAGGGATTATGCTCAGTGGCATAAGCACCTGCCTGGCAGGCGCAAGGTTGTGAGTTCAATCCCCAGTACCAAAAAAAAAAAAAAAAAAAAAAAAAAAAGACTGAAAATGTAGCAATGGCAGTTTCCCCCAGAGCCTATTTATAAAAGTTAATTCCTCCCCCTTCTTTTTTCAATTTCCAAGTAAGTCTACAATGTTTCTAGCAAATTATTAATGACACCTTCCTATAATGACACCTTATTTTTCAAATGCAGTAACAATGTTTTCAATTGTGTTCCTCTAAAATAGAGTTCTACCAGGCATGGTGGTGCACATCTATAATCCCAGAACAAAGGAGACTGAGGCAGGAGGATCACCCTAAGTTTAAGACCAGTCTGCGCTACAAAGTGAACTCAAGGCCAGCCTGAACGGCACAGCAAGACCCTGTCTCAAAACAAAAAGAGCTGGAGGTTCCAGGCATGGTGGTGCACACCTGTAATGCCAGCACTCTGACAGGCTGACTACAAATTCAAGCCCAGCTGGAACAATTTATCAACTAAATGACACCCTGTCTCAAAATTTTTAAATTTGCATATAAAAGGGCTAGGAAACTAAATCGGTGTGAAGACCCTGGGCCTGATCTCTAGTACTGACAAAAGAATAAAAAAGAAAAGGTGATTTGAAAGGCACCTTACAGAACCTGCCTGGCAAGTTCAAGGTCCTGAGTTCGATTCCTAGTATCCAAAAAGAAAGAAAGACAGACAGACAGACAGACAGACAGGCAGGCACCTTAACTTTCAGACCTCCCCCCGTGCAGGGAATCCTGGCTGCACGGCTCCAGCTGACAAAGCTGGTGCACATCCTGCATCCAAGAATCTAAAACTGTGGAGGAGAAACCTCTCTGAAAGATCTTCATATTCAGGTAAGCACACAACTGCTCCCTCACATGGACACTCCGAAAGCCCTGAGTGTCACCCTGAGCCTCATGTAAATGAAGGGTTCCCTGAAAGATAACTCTGGGTCACAAAGGATGACAGACATGCTAGGCCAAGGAGAAAAGAATAAACTATTTCAGGATACCTTCAGTACCAAGCCTGGTAAGGGCAGGAGCCCAAAACGCACTTCCCGTTATTGTCATGGGCAATAAGCATGGGGGCAGGGGAGACCCTGGTGCGCTCCGGCTAACAGATGAGGTGAAGGGATGAAGCTCAGCAAGGGAGTGCAGAGGTGAAGCAGAAAACAGCCCTGAGGTCTCAAACGCCTTCTGGATAAGGATCCTGGCTGCAAACGCCTGGGTGAAGGAGGGACCAAGGGAAAAGACCCCAGAGGACTCAGAAGGCAGACATAGTGCTTGGCTTACTCAATAAAAAAATAAAAATTCACTATTTTTGCCATTTTTCCTCATGAATAAAAAGAAATGTCAAATATGCCTGACAAGTTAAGGGTAGAAAATGTAATGTGACCAACAGGCAGGCATCAAAATTACAGAGATGGCGCTAGCTATGCTGGCACACACCGGGAATCCCAGCACTCGGGAGGCTGGGGCAAGGAGGATCCTGAGCTTTCCCAGCTTGGACTACATGGTGAGTTCAAGACCAACCTGGGCTGCATAGTGAGACCCTGTCTCAAAAAAACAAAGAACAAAATGAAACAAACAAAATTAAGAACTATTGTGCATAAAACTTCCCTATTTCCAATTAGATCCAGGGGACAGACATCTTCAAATGTCATCTCCCGGCACTCGCACAAAAAGCCTCACACAAGTCTGCGGTTGTAAAGTGTGTCCTCTGTGACCATGTGGTTCTGTCAAATGGCTGGAAACACAAGCCCCTGAGCTCAGGAGGAGGCAGGAGGGACACCCTGATACTCACACGAGCAACTCACAACAAAAGCGCACCTTGGAATAAAAGAAACCAGCGCTGAGGCAGCAGGAGAGGGACAGCCATGGGAATGGTAACCTTAGGATGACCACTCTTTGATTTTCAGAGATGTATGTTTATTAATGAGACACAGCACCCCACCCGTTTCCAGAAAGTTGTGGGAATACTTTCAGAGCCATCTATATTTCCCAGCCTGGTTTGTCTACAGAGACATTGGTCCTTTCTCCTTCCAGCCCCTGGCCTCAGTCAGGGAGTCTACATATATGGGACCCCTGCCCTGGAGCCTTTAGCAAACCACACCCTGGGGTCCCTTTTTTTAACAAATTTGGAGGAGCAGCTTTCCAAGCTTGGCTTGGATTCTCATCACTCTGCCAGCGGACCTTCTGGAGTGTTCAAATTGGGCATCTGGATTAGGCTCTGAGGTCATTCCTAAAAACTATGCCCAAATTCAAGAAAAAGAACAGGGATACAAAATCAGTTTCCAAGTGTTCAAAAGGAAGCAAAAGAAAGGAAAGAGGCTGCAGATCTGTGCTTGAGGGTGAATCCAGGAGACAAAGGAACAACAACAGAGAGAAAACCACTGCGACAAGGGACTCCTGCTACCCTGGGGCATGATCTCAGATCTCCACAGCAAGAGAGCCACAGACCCAAATAACAGGGGAACAGAACCTTACACCAGCCTTCTCGAAGACAGCCTGCTTGACCTGAAGGGCCTTGCAAGGCTGCCAAATACAGAGTTCTTCCATTTCCAGCTGCAGAAGGCACCTGCTCTGGGCCAGGCAGTGAGCTCGAGTTTTCCACAACAGTTCACATCACTTGCACCAGTCAAATGTCTCACAACTGCCTGATTCCGCCGGCATTCTGAGTAGCAGGTGTCAGAATGAATGAGGACCACGTTACAGAGGCTGTGACTCACCAGTTCCTCCTTCGCAAAGTGTGATTGGGGCTGGATGAAAACCAGGCAACGTGACACCATGCAAGAACACTGCACAGACAAGAGAGCCCTGCGCCACTCACACCTAGTCAGGCGTTCCTATCCGAAAGCAGCTCTTGCCCACATCCCCTCACTGTGACACCCTCCAAAGGTGGAGGGACACACTCCCTACAAGTTTAGAGCCCCTGGGGTGAAAAAGTACAGTTTAAGAAGAAATTAATTTTCAGTTTCTCTACCTGATCTTGTCATTACGATCAAACTATAATTAGTGCCCAAGCAATGGCTTCCTACAGGATCATCGTTCCTCTCCTCAGCTGCTTCACATCTACAGCCCCACAGCCCTGGTTTCTGTTTCCCCACAATTCCTTCCCATACCTGGAACCCACGAATTCTGCCTCGCACTATGCCAAAACAATGCTTCCCCTCCAGTCTGGATCCCCAGATCAACGTTCTCCCCCGTTCACTGGGAAACACTTGAGATCCACGAGCTACCTACAGCTCCTCCTTTGTCCTTCCCCTCGGCCCTACCGGGTGCTGGGGGACCTGTCCCACGTTAGAGGGTACTGACAGTCCAACTAGGAAAATCTGCTGAACACTTTGGCTGAGTGCATTTTAACACAACTCTGCTCGCCCCTCCTACTACTGTGTTTTTTTTGGGTTTTGTTGTTGTTGTTGCTGTTGTTTTTGTTTTTGTTTTTGTCTTTTTGAGACAGGGTCTCTCGATGTAGTTCAGGTTGGCCTTGAGCTCACTTTGTAGCCCAGGCTGGTCTCAAACTCACAATGATCCTCCTGCTTCAGCCTCCCAGTGCTGGGACTGCAGAAGTGCGCCACCATGCCCGGCTCCCTCCTGACATTCTTGTTGTCTCTCATTATCATACTGACTTCCTTTCACCCACTGTGCTCACTCTGTACCATCTGTGTGCTTTCCTGGGACCCTGTATATTTTCTCACAGTAGTTAAGTCTCCTTAGCCACCGATGATACCTGCCTAAGGACAGGAAGGGCAGCTAGTGTCAAAATGTAACAACATGGTGGTACATGCCTGTAGTCCCAGCACTCTGGAGGCTGAGGCAGGAGGATCCCCACAAGCTTAGGGCTCGCCTGGGCTACAAGGTGACTTCAGAGTTCAGTCAGCCAGAACTACACAGCAAGACCCTGTCTCAAAAAACAAACAAAAAAAGTAACACAAGCCGGCAGGTCCTTCATTTCTATCCCAAAATCATCTATCTACAAAAACCAAGGTCTCCAGAAGTTTATCCTCCACTAAGTCTTCCTAAGACTCCAGACTGGGTGCAAATCAAAGCGGTAAAAACTAAGCACCTAAGGAGAAAAACAAGCAAATCATCAGACAAATCTCAACCTCTAGATAGCTTTTAATTTCACTTAAAACTGAAGGCCTACCAACAACACCCCATCCATTTATCTTGGTTCAGACTAGCAGTTAACCCATTCCTAGATCATGGGATGTGAACATTAAATGTCAGCTTAACCGAAACTGGATATAGTCACATCAGAAAGAGGTGTGGGAGCGGGTGTGGTGGCGCACACCTGTGATCCCAGCACTCGAGAGGCTGATGCAGGAGAATCACAGGAGGATCACTGCACGTTCGAGACCAGCCTCGACAATAAAGTGAACTCAAGGACAACCTGAACTGCATGCATAGCAAGACCCTGTCTCAAAAAGACCAGAGAGAGACAGACAGACAGACAGACAGACAGACAGAAAGAGAAAGAGAAGAGGTGAGGGGAGATGTCAAATTAAAACCTGATCTGCAGCAAATCAATAAAGAATGCCTAATATTGGAAAGGGAAGAACAGGGAACTAGCATCATCATCTTTTTTGGGAGACGTTGTTGCTATGTAGTCCAGGCTGGCCTCCAACTCATACAGTATCCTTCCTGTCTCAGTCTCCTGAGTGAGGAGGTTACAGATACGTGCCACCATGCCTGGCAGTATAATCTTTTTTTGAAATATGGAGATAAATAAAAGGAGAAATAACTGGAAAAGTTGAAAGTAGTCTGCCTCTGGGAAATGAGATGAGAAGAAAAGACTACTGATTTGGGTCACAGACCTTGCAGCAGGACTAGCTGTCACGGTTATCAGCCACTGCCACATCCACTGCTTATCTGTCCACAAACCACCAAGCAACATTTCAGTTGCCTTCTCCACGTTACTTTATGTGATTCTTGCAACCTTCATAATAGAGGCATGCATTATTTTTGTACCCATTCTACAGATGAGGAAAACAAGATACAGTAACTGCTCAAAACTGATGCCCCTCTACCACCAAAAGAAAAAAAAAAGTAGCAAAGCTAAGACAGAGGGTTGGGAGTTTGGCTCAGTGGCTTAGGTGCCTGTTTGGCAGGCGCAAGGCTGTGAGTTCGATTCCCAGTGCCACCAAAAAAAAAAAAAAAAAAGGTTAAGACAGTACATTTGTCTTCTTACAGTATGTACTTTACTGTTACCAAAATTCATAATTAATGTTCTTGTTCCTGTTGCTGTTATTTGATAGTCTCACAATCTTGCCCGAGAAAGGAGTCAAACTTAGGCCCCTTCTGCCTCACCCTCCAGAGCAGCTGGGACTAGAGAGGTATACCCTATGCTCAGCTGTATCAGCTAAGGATTTTAATGTTGAACATGCACACACATTCGCAGCAGCATGTGGAAATAACAGTGACCAATTAAATGAGATGCGAGCCATTTCTACGGTTTACACTGAAAAGCTCAGACGGGGACAATGCGTCTATGACACTGCTGTCGTATGAAGCTGTGACGATGTCACTGCTAAGGTCCCCAGTCTAAGAGCACCTGTACGCTCATGAGGAGCGATCTGCACTCTCTCGTCTCCTCATTCACCTCACTATCTAGGACTAAGGAAAACAAACACACACACACACCTAATCCTCTATCAAGGCAGCTTCCAGGACCCCTGTTGCTAAGGAGACCAAATCAACAAAAGGAGCTCATCCTGGGAACTGGGGCAGGGTTCACCCCAGCAAAATGTACATTTAACGTCCTATATGCAGCTTCTGGGGGCCGATGGCCTGTAGGAGGTCCATCCGTGGATACCACACTAATGTGCAAGGAGACAGGAAAGCCAAGATACAGCCATCTCCCTGGAGAAAGCCACCTCTATTTCCTAATTCATTGAAGACACTAGGAAAAGACCAGTCAGTGCCGTGTTTTCAATATGGTGGGTCCCCCAGAGATGTGAGGGTTCAAGGCTTGGTCCTCTGCATGGCAATATTGGGGCTGGCAAAACCTTTAAGAAGTGGAACCAACTGGAGATCGTTTCATCTTTCAAGGGCGCGGCTCTCAGAAGGAATTAAGGTTGCTCTCATGGGATCGTGGCAGTTCCCATGAGAGTTATTATGAAAGCAAGGACAGGCCTTTCCCTGCTTTCTGGTTTCCTGTCTTTCCATGCCATCTCTTCCTCTCACACCTTCCCACAATGAATGCCAGCCACCCTGCAGCCCTTACCAGAGGCCAAACTGATGGGGCTGCTCCATGACGGGAACTTCAAACTTCAAAAGTCCAAGCTAAACACTCTTTTTCCTTTCTCAGGTATTTTGTTACAGAAAGACAAAGAAGACCAATACAGTCAGTAACCACAATGCTGAAAATTCCAAAGGAGTTATACCTGTGGTTACTCAGGAACATTAGCTTGGTTGTTTGCTTACTTGCTTGCTTTTCTTTTTCTTTTGGTTTTTTTGAGACAGAGGGTTTTTCTATGTAGTTTAGGCTGACCTTGATGTCATGACCCTCCTGCCTCAGACTCCTGAATGCTGGGATTACAAGTATGAGCTACCATTAGCTTTCTTTATAGGAGATGCCATCATCTAATAAAGCCAACAGAAAACAGATGCCAGCAGCCACCTGCAAGGCCCTCCCTCCCCTAGGATACCGCTGATGAGACTAAAACATTTCCCACTTCTGAAGGAGACTGACATTTAACAAATCTATAATGAGCTCAAGATTGTTAATCATTACAATTGAGATAATGCCACATCTTTTTTATTTTTTTACCTTTTTGAGACAGGGTTTCACTGTGCAATTCAGGCTGGCCTCAAACCTGCAGTGATCCTCCTGCCTCAGGCTCTGAGTGCTGGGATTATAGGCATACACCACCACACCCAATCAAAAGAATGCCACATCTTAAGGCACATGATCCTCCAGAGGGTTAGGGAGAAAAAAAAAGTTTCGTGAGCTTGGGAATGTTTATATAAAAGGTATTATAGCTGTGCATAAATGCGTAACTGTAGTTGAAAAGAAAGGAAAGGTGATCCAAGAAAATAAAGGGAAAAAAAATTAGTCCCAGAGTTCCTACTCTGGACTTCCTACAAAGTACTTCCTCTCTGACCAGCAAATTGTGTGGTGCTCTCTCCCCTAGAGCAACAGGCAATTCTCCATCAGACACCAGCTGGGCACCCTACACAGCATCCCAGGCACGGGTCAAGGTTCAGTACCACAAGACTGCCCCACAGTGTAGATGCCAATTGTGAGCCAGGGGTTGAGATTTAGGGCTCTACATCAGGGGTTTCCACCACCCCCACTCCTCAGGTATAAGTTGGAAATAATCACAGGAACTCACCTCCAGGGAGTCAGAGAGGTCACAAGCACTGATACACGTGCAACACTTAGAACAAAATGTAGCACAGTTAGTGCTCAGGAAATATTTGCTATTATTAGCAGAAGCATACTGAAAGGGAACAGACAATGAATACACATGGAAAAAATTCCAGGTAATGTTAAGTGATGAAAGCAAAATACGGTAGTATGGCCTTAGGCACTCACCCCAGTGGTCTGTTGATGTTCTACAAGCATATGTTATTTTTGATTAAGAAAATATGGCAATATATGATTAAAAGTTGTTCTAATAAAAGCCTGGGCCACCTCTCAAAAACCCTGTGGACCAACAGTTTCTTGAAACTCAAACATCTGTTCAAGAGTTCAATATGAAAGCAAAAGAGTTTCTGCCATAAACTAGAGATGGCTTCAAATTAGACTTTTCCAAGAATTGCATGAGATTAACCTCTCGGGGTTCAAGTTCTGAGGTTACAATAAGACGCAAAGAAACAACAAAAGACCAAGTTAAACCCCACACAACCCAATCCTGCGTTCGTGGCAAAAACAAGAAAAAAAAGAAAGAAAGAAAGAAAGCCCTCAAAACATTCATTCAAAACACTTAGAACAGCACCTAGCAGTTAGTGCTCAGAAAGTATTTGCTGCCGGGCGTGGTGGCACACACCTTTAACCCCAGCCTTTAACCCCAGCACTCGGGAGTTCAAGGCCGGCTTGGGCTACAACATGAACAAGGCAGGCCTGAACTACATAGTGCGACCCTGCCTCAAAAAACCAGGGCCGGGAGTTTGGCTCAGCGGCTTACATGCCTGCCTGACAGGTGTGAGGTTGTAAGTTCAATCCGGTGCCACAAAAAAAAATAAATAAATAAAATAAAATAAAAAATAAAAAAAATAAAAAAAGAGATATTTGCTATTATTAGCAGAAGAAAACAGACAATGACACACAACACATGTAAAGAAGTCCAAGTTGAATCCCACACAACCCAATCCCATTTTCATGCCAAAAACAAAACAAAACAAAAGCTTTGACACATTCTCTCAAGACCTTTGGAGCACCTGCTGTATTCTAGGTGTCATGCGTAGAGATAAAAGGTTTTTAAAACTCTGTCTACTGGGAAGATATTAAATGAATGAAGATGAGGCACCGGGATGGGAACTTCAGCTCAGACTGCAGGGGATGGACGGAACACACCCACGGGGAGTGGGCAGAGAAGGGCGTTAAGGATGAACAGAGCGGGCCGGATGACAGGACAGGTGGCGGCATGTCAAGAAGAGACAGCCACAAATGCAAAGGGGTGGAGGTGGGCTCTGAGATCTGCAAAGTGGAAAGAACGGACAGGGTAGGAAAGGGGAGGTGTGGCACATGGGGAACAACAGCAAGGAAGGTGGGGAGCTGAAGCCTCTTATAGGTTAACTGGGAGGGAATGCCGCCCACAAGACTGAAGGCAGACAGAGAGCCACTGAAGAATGCCACAGGTGAGAGGCATGACCACCGATGGATCTGTCAAAAGATGACTTCAGCAGCCTCGTGGAGAATGCTTTGGAGGAGGTCCAGACTGCCGCTGGGCTCCGCCACTGGAGTTACCCAGGCAAGAATGATGGATGTGGGTTGGGAGGGGAGGAGGCTCCAGGAGAAGAGTGAGGCTGACCACGCCAGTGGACTGCACGGATGGGGGAGGATGTGGAAGCGCCCGACAGTGGCAGGGGCAACAGTGACCTGCGCATGGGTGGAGAGAAATAAGTCATGCAGCAGCTCAGAAGTCTAGTTCTGGACAAATGCAGCTCACCAGCGTCAAGCGCAAAGCAAAGTCCAAAGACAGCTGGATAAATAAGAAAGGACTTAGGGCTGAACATAACTGACCAGACTGCCTCTGACAAATGGAGAATCCAGAGTCCAGAGAAGGGCAGGACCAGAGAGCCACGAAGAGGCACACAGAGCACAGAGACAGGAAGCCAGCCAGCCAGCCAGCCAGCCAGCCAGCCAAGAGCAGGAAACAAAGAAGCTTCCCAGCGGAAACGGGCACTGCCCAGTGTTAGAGCGCAGGGTGCGAAGGAATCAATGGCTTCAACAGGATTCCGGCTGACTGTCAGTGACTTCAGCAAGAAAAGCTTCCCCACAGCCCTTAACACTCGCCAATCCCTCTTGACCCACGGCAGCACGTACTGACTGTACCACTTACGTGGCACTTCTCACACCTTCAACAATCAGACTGAAGCCCTCTTCATGCAAGAAAGAGGCTGGGGGGAAAAAAGTGGGCAATGCATTCCAGCATCCCGGAATCTAGAACTCAAGGTGCAAAACAGCCAGCCATGAGACAGGAGAGACACTGAGGAGGCGGGGGCACTGTGTGCTCAGCGTGGCAGATGTATATTAAACCCCGCCCCAGAGAGGAGGTACTAGGCTGGATTCTGGGTTAACAGAGACAAGTTAGACGTACACCTGGAGGCCCTCAGAGGCCCAGGGCTTTCACAAATGCGCTGCTGGATCCCAGCATCTCCAAAAGCCCACTGCACAAAGTCATCCACCCATCACAGAGTCACGGAATGAAGAAGACCAGCTCCTTTGGGAGCAGGAAAAGGTGAAAGCTTCAGGAGACATCTGTGATCTGGATTAAAGGAACAGCTGGAATTTCCTAGGCATATGGAGACTTGACTTTCCTGTTTATGTATCTCCTCATCCAAGACCGGCTCCTAGAGTCACTCAGATCTTGTACATGATAGCAGAACTCTGCCTTGCGCTAGGCAGGGAGGCGAGGAGCTGAGAGGAGGGGTTGCTGGTAATAACCCAATTCTGTACTTGCTGGCACTTAACCCAGATACGTTCAGTTTGTGATCCTGCACTGAGCTATACACTTACAATCTGTACACCAGGATGTTTTCTATGTTTAATTAGAAGAGCTTTAAAATAAAAACGTAATGTTGATCAAGTGCTTTTCCTTCCC
>RJWM01007991.1:41183-75265 GCA_004363535.1 Dasyprocta punctata | reverse complement strand
GATGTTAGGATCAAGGGTGCCCAACTCTGGGTGTGAGGAGGGTGGGTAGCCTGGATAGAATATATGGGAAAGAAAGAGGGCTGCTATTGTTGCTTGATACTTGCTGCTTTGCTGCCTTCCTGCCTTCTGCCACCAACTTGTTTCTCCTCTGCAAAGCCTCTCTGTTATGGCACCCTGCCTTGGAGTCAAGTGAACTATGGACTGAAACCTCTACAAACTGTGAGCTAAATAAACTTCTTCTTTAATCTTAGGTGCTGAGTATTTTGTCTCAGCAATAAGAAATATAACTAAGACAAGAGGTATGTACAAGCAGGACAGCTGTAGGCAGGCAGCCAGGAAGCCAGTTCCAAGGCTGGAATTCCTATTGTTTACCTTCTAGTTTAAGAAGAGTTCAAAGAGTTATCTGTCATACTGAGGGGCATCTCATGCATCAGATTCTAGCTTCAGCAGGGTCTTCCAGCCAAGTCTGGCCAAGGAAGGCAGGTCCACAGCTGCATGAGGCTGGGACTGCTCACTGGTAGAAGAAACACAAGTCAGACGCCAGGGTCCCACAGAGTTGGCCTTCTGCAGGCTCTGAACCTACCTCTAAGGAGAGCTGAATGGTCATTTTACAGTCAGAATCAACCCTACTCCCTGAAGAGGTTTGGGTCACTAACAACTGTAACCACAGGAACAGATACAAACCATGGTGTGTTCTGGAAATGCATCTCCCCAACTCCCTGCTCCGCGTGATTAAGGAGACGATGCAGCAGTGTGTGCCGCAAGTCCCAACCACCTGAGAGGCTGAAGCAGAAAGATAACTTGAGCCCAAGAGTTTAAGGCCAGTATGGGCAACATATCAAGACCTGGTCTCTAAAAAACCAAACAAAGATTTGAATCAAAAGCAAAATGTTTAAAAGTGGCCAGGTGTGGTGGTGCATGCCTACAATCCCAGCACTTGGGAGACTGAGACAGAAGGATTGCTGCAAGTTCAAGGCCAGCCTGAACTACACAGCAAGAACACGTATCAAAAAACAAACAAAAAGAATAATAATAAAGAGTTTAAAAGTGATTCCCCCTATGGTAGACTAACTGGTGAGAGGGGCAAGATTGGAGAATGGAAAAAATAGTTATCTCAACTTTCTTTGTCTGTGGTGTGTGTGTGTGTGTGTGTGTGTGTGTGTGTTACTAGGGATTGAATCCAGGGCCTTGCAAGTGGTAGCCAAGCACTTACCACTGAGGCGCACCTCCAGCCCCAGATTTCTTTTCTCCTCTTTGTATTATGAAAAATTTCAAATCCATAGAAAAGTTGGAAAGCACATGTAATGAAATGTCATCAAAAGAAGTATCCATGAAGATAAATTGGTAAGTTAGGCTTCATTACAATAAAAAGCTTCAGCTTTGGGGGTGTACAGGGACTGAGCCTAGGGACTGAGCCCAGGGTCTTGTGCATGGTAGGCAAAAGATCCACCACTGAGCCACAGACCCAGCCCTAGCTGCTGCTTCTTAAAAGACACTATTAAGGTCAAGCATGGTGATGCACACCTGTGATCCCAGCACTCAGCGGGCTGACAGGATTTCTGGGAGTTCAAAGCCAGTCTGGGCTACATAGTGAGTTCAAGGCTAACCTGAACTACATAGTGAGTCCCTGTCTCAGAAAAACAAACAAAACAACAACAAAAAAAGACGCTGTTAGCCAGGCATGGTGGCGCACGCCTTTAATCCCAGCACTTGGGAGGCTAAGGTAGGAGGAGTGTTGTGAGTTCGAGGCCGGCTTGGGCTACAACGCGAGTGCAAGGCCGGCCTGAGCTACACAGTGCGACCCTGCCGAAAAAACAAGTCACATATTAGGAAAAAGATTAAAAACATAAATCTGATAAAGGATTTACATCCACAATACACATGCACCACACATACATCTCACAATATCCAATAAGAACCCAAATAACATAGTAAAAATGGGCAAAAAGAGCTAGGCATGATAGCATATGCTTATAATTCCAGCACTCAAGAGGTCAAGGCAGGAAGATTGCAAATTCAAAGATAATTTGTACATCACAAGACCCTGTCTCAAAAAAAAAAAAGTCAGGGCAAGGGAGAGGAGAGATTTGATTAGATACTTCACCAAACAAAATATAAATAAGTATATAAAAAGAAGTTGAGTCAGGCATGGTGGTGCATACCCATAATCCCAGCATTTGGGAAGCTGAGGCAGGTGGATAGCTTTGAGTTTGAGGGCAGCCTGGGCTATAATAAGTTCAAGGCCAGCCTAAACTATATAGTGAGACCCTGTCTCAAAAATAAGTAGCCGGTTGCGATGACACATACCTATAATCCCAGCACTCAGGAGGCTGAAGCAGGAGGATTGCTGCTGGTTCAAGGTCAGCCTGGGCTACAAAGTGAATTGAGGGCCAACCTGAACTGCATAGCAAGAGATTGTCTCAAAAAGACTAAAATAAATAAATAAATAAATAAACAAACAAACAGAAGCTTAAAATCATAAATTATTCAGAAAATGCAAATTAAAACCACAAGGAGATATCATCCCTACATATCCATTAAAATGACTATAATTAGAAAAACTAACAATATTCAGTGAAAATGTGGAGAACTGTGATTTCCATGTATTCCTAGTGGAAATGGAAAGTGCTTTGGAAAACAGTTTGGGGGTTAAATATAATTCTACTATTCAATGCTTACCCAAGGGAGTTGAAAATTTGTGTTCACACGAAAACCCACATATAGCCAGGTGTGATGGCGCACGCCTGTACACTGAGCACTGGGATGCTGAGGCCAAAGGATCACCACGAGTTGGAGGCCAGCCCAGGCTATGTGGCAAACTCAAGGCCAGCCTTAAACTACATAGGGAGATCCTGTCTCAAAAACAAATAAACAAACAAAACCCCACATACAAATACTTATAGTGGCTTTGTTGATAATTGTGTAACACTGGAAACAGCCCACATTTACCTGTCAGATGATAAATGGGTAAACATTCAAATGATACTAGACGGCAGTCCTATGAGACCCCATTTACATGAGATGCTGAAAAATGCAACATGATAGGCACGAGAAAACATCACTAGTGTCAAAGGTTAGGGTGGGGTGGGATGACTAAAAAAGGGAAAATTTGGGGGGTGATGAAACATTCTGTGTCTTTATTATCAAGTATATATTGGTCAGAATTTTACAGCTAGTGCTGGGTATAGCTCAGTGATGTACAGAACATGTACGAGGCCAGGGTTGATCCAGAGCCCCACCACCTCATCATAAAACTTTATACTTCAGTGCGTAAATTTTTACTCAATTAAATTACACTTCAATAACTCTGACACCCTCCCAATCCAAAACCAAAAAAAATCTTCTATCAGACTCAATAGCTATTCATATGTGACCATCTGCTTTATGTGCTTTTGACTGAATCACTTAAAATTAAATTGCAGACATCTGGGCACTTTATCATACATCTTCTGAGAATAAGGACATTTTTCCTCATTAGATATTTAAGAATAGTAATAATATCATCAATTATCTAATTTACAATCCATACTCCAACTTTTCTAATTATATTTAAAATGTCTTTCAAGCTGGGAGTGGTGACACATGCCTGTAATCCCAGCATTTGGGAGGCTGAGGCAGGAGGGTTGCTGTGAGTTCGAGGCAGGCTTGGATTATACAGTGTGTTCAAGCAAGGCCAACCTGAACTACATAGTGAGACCCCCTCAGGACCCATGGGTAGAAGTTCTCGCGGATTTCCTTAAGATTTGAAGACACAGACACCAAGAAGAACTTACTATCATGGCTTTCCTCACGATAGACTACCCCGAGTCTTCCAGTGTGTAGTTTTATCATGTTTTTTCCTCTTTTACTCAGCTCAAGCTTGCTCTGCAGAGCTAGTCTCTCCCTCACTCTTCTTTTACATTTTAAAACAAACTTTGTCTCTGCTTCTTGCTTGTTTCAATTCTTTGTTCAAAAGGAGAACTTGGAATCCAACTCCAGAAAGAAGCAAGCAACCCAAAACTGGATAATGCTTAATGGATGAGCCACTTTTAGAAGGAGCTACCTGGTAATGCACGAGAGGTGATCAGGAGATGATCTATAGGAAGTTCACCAATGGGCAAAGAGGTGTTTACAATCCTATGTGATGAGGTCATGAAAGGAAACTTGGAGGGCCTGAGCAGCTTGCCTGGGACAGCAAGAGCTAAACTGAGTCCTAAAGAGTAATCGTGTCAGTGGAGAGTAGCACAGGGAGGATGGGGAAGTCAAGACACGCAAGTTGCTAGTATTAAATCTATGCAGCAATTTAGTTTAGGAAAACTGCAAAGCATTCTTTCCAAAATTTTAATCTGAACAAATAAAGATCCTAGACCTGACTTCTGGTTTGTAGGAAATATTGGAAATAGAGGAATTTTAAATCACACTGACTTGAATTAAAAATCCTAAGTAGAGAAATTCCTGTTTGGAATCACAACCATACTATTTTCCTGCCAGTGATCTGAGCTGTCATCTAAAAGAACTGTGGATCCTGGGGAAATAAAAATGACTTGTTACAGGTTTTTATTCCATTCTACTTTCCCAAATATTGAGATTAAATGACTCAAGCCCATTTTTCACTAGAATAAATAACCCGACTAAATCAAAATAGTACAATAAGGCACTAAGGGATCTCTCCTCTCCCCTGACCTGAACATGTGCAATGCCTTAGGGCCAAATTCCCTGAACTTTATCCTAAGACGCAGTACCTACAGGCAGAGATCAAAATAATACAGACTCCTGGAAAATTCCCAATATTGCAAACCAGGACTCATGTGTACTAGAACTGCCAGCATGACCTATAATGGCCTTTCCTTACTTGAAGCCTATTAAAAGTTCATATGTATGGTCTACATCTCATACATACAATTATAAGAGAGTAAATTATGAGAAAGCCTTTGTGCAGTAGACACAGTTGACAGGACTCAGCACCCTGCCAATCACATTGTCAACCATGCCCTGAAGGACCCAGTGGCAGGTGCCCTAGGCCCAGTACAACTTTCCAAATCCTCAAGTCCAACATACTTAGTACTCTTGCCATTTTCCTTTCTACCAGCATAAGCCCATTTGCTCTGAATGGTACTATTGCCTAATTAAACTTCACTAAACTTAGCTGTTTTTTTTCTTCCTTACCGTTGTTTCCCACATCTAATTCTTTATTTGGCATGCCCAAGAATCTGGGAATCTGTACTGAGATCCCATTACCCATGGTAAAACTACTATTATTGCTTCTAATAAAAATTAATCAGAATTTACCAGGTGTGGTGGCACATACCTCTAACACCAGCACTTAGGAAGCTTAAGCAGGATTCCTATGAGATTGAGGCCAACCTGAGCTACATAGTGAGTTCGAGGCCAGCCTGAACTATGTAGCAAGATCCTGTCTCAAAAACCAAAAGAAGGAAAGAAATTAAAAAAAAAAAAAAATGATCAGAATTTTTAAAAATTAAGCCACAAGGGGCAGAATCAGAATCCAGTCCAAAGTTGCTGGTTCCAAAGCTCCTATATTTATCACATAACACAGTTCCCAGTAATAATAGACATGGTACCTAAACAAGGCAAAAGTAACAGAAAATCTTTATTATTATTATTTTGTTTTTTTGGAAACCGGGTATTAAACTCAGGACCTTGTACTTGCCAGGCAGGCGCTGTGCCGCTGAGCTATATCCCTGGCGAAAATCTTTATTATAAAGTAAATTTAAAGAAGAAATAGACATGGGAGTGGTGCCAGCAGGAGGTTAACTGGTCAGTATGAATGATCTGGTTATTTTTAGATGCCTGAACAGGAAGTCAGACCACAGTAGCCAGAACTTCCCATCCTCACCTTCTTTTTTTTTTTTTTTTTTTTTTGCGGCACTGGGGATCGAACTCACAATCTCGTGCCTGTCAGACAGGCGCTTAAGTCACTGAGCCAAACTCCTGGTCCTGGTTTTTTGAGGCAGGGTCGCACTGTGTAGCTCAGGCCGGTCTTGCGCTTGCGTTGTAGCCCTAGTCGGCCTTGAACTCACAATGCTCCTCCTACCTCAGCCTCCTGAGTGCTGGGATTAAAGGCGTGCGCCACCACGCCCGGCTCCTCACCTTCGTATCAGGGACAGAAAATGATTGTGGAAGAAGTGAGAAATAAAATCAGTGGGGACCTTTGGGGGAAGGCACAATGGGATATGAAAAAAAAGCAGCACCTAGAGAAGGGGAGTGTGAGAAGGAGCAGAAAGGAGTGTGATCTGCTAGCTAGAAGTTGGTCCTGTAGTGCCATAACCACTAGACGCCCTTGCTCATAGTTGAACTCTGAGCTGAGCAGTTTAGAGAAGGAGCTCAAATCTCTGTCATCCTGTGCACTCTGGGTTGGTTGGAATATGGTGCCTGAGCCTGACTCACTGCCCTCCAGGATTCTGTGTTTTCTTTAACAGACAATTGGAAGATAGCTGTGTTAGGAATTGTGGAATGAGACGGGCTTCCAGTGAGTTCCATTAATGTTAGGCACAGTGCTGGGTGCTTTAGATTTATTCATTATTTCTAATCTCAAAAACTCACCAGAAGAGGTCACTCACAGTCATTTACCTAACATTGCAAAGTCATCAAACCAATGTTAAAAGAGAAACAGCCACGTTACAATTTTAAGGGGTTTACTTGAGCAGTGATTCATGAAACAGGAAAACCACAATGACAAAACTTTAATAAAGTGTCTGCAGAAGCCAGACAAGATATTTGATTGGTTGAAACAGACAGTCCCTAGTTAGAGGTTGGGCTTCTGGATTGCTAAAGTCTCCAGTTAGAGGTTAGTTGGCAGGTTTTGATTGGTTATGCTTGAGTTTTGTTTTCTTAGCCTATGACTATTCACACTGAGTTGGGTTTTGATTTGCTGATAGAGGAGCCTAACGCACTGGAGCCATCTTGGCCTGTTAACATATAAATTACGATGTAACCAGAAAATTTTTAGTTGTGGCTCACTGACACAACCACATTAGCCAACAAACATGCTTCTCAAACTTCATAAGAACTAAATTTTAAAATTTCCAATCCATCATAAACTGATAATTTTATAAAATATAAACAAAATGGCATGCAAAAGATATGCTCAAAATTATTTTTCGTTCTTGAGGCATACTCTGCTATAGATGTTTCTAAGCAATTCTGAATGCTTCTACTGATCCTGTCACAAATAGCACTAGAATAGAGTTCCTAGTCAGGAGGGCATATCTGTATCATCTCCAGAGATTTGCCCTAATCCGTGTTCCTACCCTTCAGCCCAGATGCTGAGTCAGGAGGCTGGGCATGCCTAGTAGACCCTCCTCAGGAGACACCGATGTCCGTCTCTGGTTAAGAATTACTCACCCCTGTAACATACGTACTATCAAAGCTACTGTCCCTCTTGGTGCAAGTTCAGAGAATCAAGGTGCCCTGTCAGAACTCACTAAACCAGTGACTGGACAAGCAGTTGAAGGTTTGGAGGTTAGGGGAAGAATGCCAGGGAATTCAAGAAGAAATCAAGAATAGTACTCTCTAATACCTGCATTACTATCTGATGCTATTTCAAATAATTTTCACCTTAAAATTTTTCATGTTTGATTCAGTTCAAGGATGAAATCTCTCTGTAGAGCAAATCAGAAGTAGTCAAAGCCGCGATTTGCAGAAAATTACTCCCATCTAAAATGACACTTACGTTTCTTCCCACACAGTTCTGCCTTTGTAAGAACTGGTCACCACTGTCGGGGATGCTTGAGCACGGCTGTAATCCCAGCACTCAGGAGCTGAGGCAGGAGGATCGCTATGAGTTTGAGGCTAGCCTCGGCCACTTAGTGAGTTCAAGGCCAGCCTGAACTACATAGAAATACCCTTTCTCAATGCACACACACACACACACACACACAAAGAACTGGCTCCCTCTTACATCCTGCATATGACTATGATGGATTCTGGGAACAGTCTACACCACAGAAAAACTCACGCCAGTGGATAGCAAAAGGGTACAAAAGCTAGGCTTTTTAAGGGAGAAACAGCCTGGGTAGAAAAACCACTCCACTTGTTAAGATCAGGGCCAACAATGAGACACAGGGAGATAAGGGGCAAAACCTCACAGAAAGAGTCACTTAAGACCACAGTGAGCTGGAGGCACAGCTCAGCGCTGCACTTGCCTAGCGTGTGAGGAGGCCCTGGATTCATCCGCCAGCACTGAAAAACAAAATAAAGCAAAGCAAAAACAGAAGCACAAACCTCAGTGAGAACAAGAAGTACTGATGTACAGTATTCTTAAGGAAAAAAATACAGCAATCTAGGTCACCCCAAAAGGACTGGGACTCAAAGAGATGCTTGTAGAAATAATGACAAACAGGCTGACTGGGTCAAAGTACAATTTATTTTCTTCACTACTTCTAGTAATTACTTTTTATTATCGCTAGTACATGTGTGTGTGTTGAACTGACCTCAATGCAAGGTTAAATGAATACACTGAGATAGAAGTATATACTTTCAAACTCTTTGTTTTTGTTTTGTTTTGTTTTGTTTTGTTTTGTTGTTTTTGAGACAGGATCTTGCTATGCAGTTTAAGTTTGCTTCAAACTCGTGGTGATCCCCTGCCTCTGCCTCTTGAGTGCTAGGATGACAGGCATGTGCCACCCCACCTGGTTCAGTCCCAGTTCTTGATGTTCACAGAGCGGGTACTTAATCCAATGTTATGCTGTACTGTAGACAGAACTTGTTTGTTTTTGTTGCTACTGGGAATTGAACCTGGCCCCAACAGTGTTAGGCTAGTGCTCTTCCACTGCTTTGCCTCCCCAACCCTTTTTTATTTTGAGACAGGGTCTTGCTTAAATTGCCTATGGTGAGTTCAAACTTAAGATCCTCCTGCCTCAGGTTCCTGAGTGGGTGGGATTAAAGATGTGTGCAGCTGTGCCCTGGCAAGACTAAAAACTTCCTGATTGCTTCCAGACCACATCAAAGATGCCTACATATCAATAAAAGACAAATAATAGAAGCAAAAGACCATTTCACAAGGAGAAAAAATAGCAAAAGATGTGAAATGATGTTTATATTCACAGACTGATGGGGAAAATTAAAAAAAAGAAGTTTATGATTTACCATAATTTCAAAAATGTCCAATGCAGTATTATCAAACATTAATAAAAGTAAAGGGAAACAGATACTTTTACATACTACTTGTGACAGTATAAGTTGGTGGGCTACTTTAGAAGGCTTTTTGCCAATATTTGCATCCCAAGTTTCAGGGGCTATTTCATACCCATCTCCAAGGGCTGTTTGTGCATTAAAGTAACATTAGCAGCTTGAAATTGGACATGCTTGAGACAATCCACACCATGGAAATCTGCAGTGCTACAAATCTGCCTTTACCAATAGCCCCTCCTTTGTTGAAGACTCGTTAAATATTAGCACTCCACAAATACACCATAATATTAGCATACTACAGTTTGGACCTGAAATGTCCCCCAAAGACCCATGTGTTAAAGTCTTGGTCTCTAGCTTGGCGCTATTGAGAGGTGTTGAAATCTTAAGGTGCCAGGCATGGTGGTGCATACCTGTAATTCTACCACTTGGGAGGCTGAGGCAGGAAGATTGCACAAGTTTGAGGCCACTGGGCTACACAGTGAGTTCAAGGATAGCCTGAAATGCATACCAAGACCCCATCTCAGAAAAAAAAAATCTTTAAAGAGTGGAGCTTAGGGGAAGGAAGTTATATTTGGGGGGACATGCCCTTGAAAGGGATTATGACCCCAGTATTTTAGTCAGTTTTCTGTTACTGTGACAAAATACCTGAGATAATCAACCTCTAAGAAGGAAAGAATTGTTCTGGCTCCACGATTTAGAGGTCCCAGTCCATTGCTGCTTAACCCTGTTGCTTTTGGGCCTGTGGTGAAGTAGAACATCAGACTGGAAGCACATGGCAGAAGAAACTGCCCAGCCCATGGCAGCTGGGAAGGAGAGAAAGACAGGAAGGCACTGGTGCCTGAATATTCCCTTCATGGGATACCCTCCAATGACCTAACTTCTTTCTAGTAGGCTAAATCTCCTAAAGATTCCACAGGCTGGGGGCCAAACCTTCAACACATGGACCTTTAGTGGACATTCAGTATCCAAACTATAGTACCTAGTCTCTTCCTTTTATTTCTCTTTCAAAGCCAGCCGTGAAGTCAACAGGCTTCGTCTATCACACATTCCTGTCATAATGTGTGGTACTGTACCACCATGGGTCCAAAGCAACACAGCTAATTAGTCATGGACCAAAATCTCTAAAACTGTGACACAAAATAGCCCTTTCCTCTTTATAAGTTGATTAGCTCATGTATTTTATTACAGTAGTAGAAAGCTGACTAACACAAAGCAATTCTTGTTTTCTAGTAAATGCATACAGGGAAGCAGGCACAAGAATGTTTACTGTAGCACTGTTTGCTATGGAGGAAAACTGCAGACAACCTAAAAACTCATTTCTTCAGAGAACACAAAAACAAACAATTTGAACCTATTGTTTCTATGAATACAGTGCAGCAAGTGAAATTCATAAGGTAAATTTATATTGTTGGGAGGAAAAGTTTTACCAACTTGGCAGTAGCTGGAAGTTAACTGACAAAAGACAAATTAACAGGAGAAAAAAGTACCACGCATGCAGGAGAACCCTAAAGAAAGTAACTCCCAGAACAGCCAGAAGTTAAAAAGACAAAAACAAAACAAAAACAAAAAACCAGCATAATAAATGTCAAGGAATTTAGAGTCCAAATGAGGCTTTTTTACATACATTTTGGGAATATACTGGTGCCCAACATCAGCCACCATCCTGGCTGGAAATCTCCCTGGGGAGGGGTCACTGGGGCCACTGACTCTAGCAAAGCTCTGTTTTCCCCCAGATAAAACAGTTTAGATAACACTTATTTTTGAATTTTCTGTATGTCAAATGTTTCCACTTTTCAGTGTTCTCCCTACCAGTTTGCTGGGTTGTCTGTCTTTTTTTGTCAAATGCAGGAAAATCTTAAGACATACTGTTGGGGGACAAAACCCAATTTCCAAGACAGTCCACAGATTACTGCATTTACCTTACAGAAATACTGAAAAGAATACTGTAAACATGAGTAGAATACAGATAGTACAGCTGGGGTTGTGGATCACTCCCAGGAACCTGGGCAATGAATGCCTCTGGGCCAAACCCTTGACCTTTGTCCTGAGGTCTACTACCCAGAGGCAGAGATAACAACAACAACAACAACAACAACAACAACAACAACAACAACAGAATACCAGACCCCTGGCAAATTCTAAAATCCTAAACCAAGACATCTGAGAGTCAGACCTGTTGGCATGACCTACAAAAACCTTTCTTTACTTGAAGCTTATTAAATGTTCATGCATATGAACTGCATCTCATGCATCCTATTGTAAGAGAATGAATTATGAGAAAGCACATGTGCAGTAGACACAGCAGACAGGACTCAGCACCCTGTCAATCACGTTGTGAGTTATTCTCTTAAAGACCCAGTGGGAAGTATCTTATGCCCAGCACAACATTTTAGATTCTTCAACCAAACATACTCAGAATTCAAGATGTTTGCCTTTCTGCCTGCTCATTCTTAGCTTATCTTATATCTCTTGTCTTACTTTGTTCTCCTTGCTGAGACAAAATACCCAATACCCAAAGTCAAAGGAGGAAAGGTTTATTGCTGTTCAGTTTGTACTGGTTTCAGTTCACAGTTGGATGGCTCCAAGGCAGGTGGCATGGCAGAGGGGTGTCACAGAAGAGAAACAGTCCATGGCAAAGCAGGGCAGGCAGAAGCCGGCCAGCAGTGAAGTAGTGAGCAGCGGGCAGCTATAGCAGTCCTCCTTCTTTCCCATCTATTCTATCCCAGCTATACACCCTTAGGATGGGTAGCACTCATACCCAGTGAGCCTTCCCACTATCCACACCCAGAATGATGCTAAACCAATCAGTGGACTTATTTATTAATCACACACTCTTGGTCCCAGCATCAAACACTTGATCCCAGTGTCATGCACCCTAGATCCAGCCACCTCTAAACAATCCCACCTATGACCGCATGAGCCTCTGGGAGTCATCTTGACAGTAGCCATAACATTGCCCAATTAAACTTCATTAAACTTTGCTGTTTCTTCCTTGCCATTATGTGCCACATCTTTGTTCGCTGCACACGAGAACCTGGAAACCTGTCCCAGGATCCATGGCAACAGGCATATATGTAAGCAGGAAGACTACACAAAACCTGGAAGGAGATACTCACATAGACAGTGCTACCCTGTCCTAAGTCTTTTTATTTTTTGGTGGTAATAGGGACTGAATCAAGAGCCTTTACATTGAGGTACATTTCCAGCCTGTTCTTACTTTTTAAGATGAGATTTTATTAAATTGCTGAATTCTCCATGCAGAGCTCAAACTTGCTATCCTCCTGCCTCAGCCTCCCTCGGTACTGAGATTACAAATGAGCACTACTATCCCCAGCTTCTGACCTCAATCTTACACTGCTTATTTGACCTAGCTAAATTTCAACCCCATCCTAATCTTGCTTATCTGTAAGGACAGAAAGCCTCTGAGCCAGATGTTTCTCTTCAAAGGGAGGTTAACCTACCTCAACTGGTTTGATCTAAGACGGCTGCCCTCGTGACAGACAGTGTCTAACTTCATTCTAATCCTGTATGCTAAATGACACCCCCACCCAGCTCAATGACAGTTACCAGTTGCTGTGAGGACCACTGGGCAAAATCATAAAAGGAACAAAAAAGAGTTGGCACCTGAATTATCAGAATATCTCTGCCCATTCCCAGAAAAGACATGAATATTCCTGCCCTTTATTAGCCTATCCCATCCCTCATTTCTTTCAGTCTATATCTGTAACCTTCTAGTCCCTAACAGGTAAGGAAGTTGATTTTTGGGTTTATCTCCCACTTCTCTTTTTCTTGGCTGAGAACAAAAGTCTTCATTGCTGCTTGTTTGGTCCTCGGTTGTGTTACTGATGTCACAATTTCAAGAGGGAGAAAAGGAGTTAGTTTAGGATTAGAAATTGGCAATAATAGCAGACATTACTGTTGGGGAAGAAGAAGCCAGGACTAACGATATTTGTCAAAGGGGACTTTGGCTTTAGTTACAAAGTTTAAATGTTTTTCAAGGACAAGAAATATATGTATCATTTGTATAAAGTTCAAATCAAACCAAAATAACTCCCTGAAGACAGAATGCCCATACGATTCTAATACAGTTAGAAACAACCTGCTGAGGAAACAACTGCCTTCCATCCACTTAACTTCTTTTTTTCTTTTTTTTCGGCACCGGGGATTGAACTCACAACTTTGTGCCTGCCAAACAGGCCCTTAAGCCACTGAGCCAAACTCCCAGCCCTGGTTTTTTTGAGATAGGGTCGCACTAGCTCAGGCCAGCCTCGAACTCACAATGCTCCTCCTACCTCAGCCTCCTGATCTTCTAGGAATTGAACTCAGGACCTTGTGCTTGCCAGGCAGGGGTTTGTGCTGCTGAGCTATGTCCCTAGCCACGTCTATTTAATTTTAAATAGCTCCCTAGGGCCATTCCTCCTTCCACTGTCCTAAGATAAGTAAAAAAAAAATAACGATATCGCAGGAGAAAGCCAGGCATGGTGCAGCATGGCTGCAATCCCAGCACTCAAGAGGCTGAGGCAGGAGGATTGCCAGGAGTGAGTTTAAGGCCAGCTTGTACTACACAGTGAATTCAAGGTCAGCCTGAACTGCATAGTGAGATCCTGTCTCAAAAAAAAAAAAAAAAAAAAAAAAAAAAAAAAAAAAAAAAAAAAAAAAAAAAAAAAAAAAAAAAAAAAAAAAAAAAAAAAGAAGTAAAATAAAATAAAATAACTCTTGGGCTGGGGATATGGTTCAGTGGCACAGTGCCTGCCTGGCAAGCATGAAGTCGTGAGTTCAATTCCCAGTACCAAAAACAAAAACAAAACTAAAGCCGGGCGTGGTGGCACACGCCTTTAATCCCAGCACTCCGAGGCTGAGGTAGGCGGAGCGTTGTGAGTTCGAGGCCGGCTTGAGCTACAACGCAAGCACAAGGCCAGCCTGAGCTACATAGTGCGACCCTGCCTCAAAAAACCAGGGCCTGGAGTTTGGCTCAGTGCCTTAAGTGCCTGCCCTGGCAGGCGTGAGGTTGTGAGTTCAATCGCCGGTGCCACAAAAAAAAAAAAAACCTAAAAAACCCTCAGGAGATCTCAGGTGCTCTAGGAGACAGCATATACATGCTGCATCTCCTAGCCTGACCTTTAGTTACCTTCACGTACTCCAACCTCACTAAGGGTTCATAAATATGGACTACATGTCATGCATGTAATTAAGATCAGAGTGAATTCTGGGGCAAGCAGAGGCCCTGAGATGGCACAGAATCCTGTCAATCATTAACTAGAGATTCAGGGTGAGGCACCTGAGTTGAGGTGCACATCGTTTAAATTCCAAACCCCCCCAAAATTGGGGGGCTGCACATGACGTGTGCAGTGCTTTTGCTTTCCTGTCACTCTCACTCACACCCCACTTTTCTGTTTGTTCCACATCTTTTATTTGCAGAGATTTGCCCTGAGCACAACTTCATCTTCAAAAAAACATCACTGCTTTTCACTTGCCATTTGGATTGTACACTTGCAATTCTTTATTTGTCATATAAAAGAGCCTGGAATTTATCTGCTAAATTCATCACACAATAACATACACAAAAGGGAAAAAAAAAAAAACCCTAGGTACTGAGCTCCTGGAAGGGAAGCACCTTATTTGTAGACTATAATCCTTATAGCAGCCCTACATTTCTTCTCCACGGAACTCTGGAAACTAGGGTATCCAGTTAGATTTAAGAGCCTTAAAAGCCCTTGAAAAATACTAATAAGATTATGATACTCCTCCTTCCTCTACATTTTTAACTCAAAAGCCAATTCTACAAAATTCTTATTTTTCCTATTATGACTATGGTGAAGCTTTTGGTATTTGAAATTTTTAATTTCTCAGAAGTTTTTGGCTTAGCTGGAGGCACATACTTAATTCTGACTTTCTGGATCATTTAACACCTGGTAATATAAGGATGAGAAATGGCACCAGCAATTGTCAGTCATTCCCCCCAAGAGAAGGATAAAGGAATGGAAGGGAAGGGGAGTTTAATCATTACTAGCTTCTTCAAACCAGCATCTCACCAACCAAGCACAAAGTTAACTGGCTAAACTTCCAGATACAAAACTGGGCTTGGCATCTGAGCTACAAGGAATGGCACAGGCTGTGGTTACTATAGTAACCACTTCTCTCTGCAGGCTCACTCAAAGCAATAGACTTGCTGGATCTTGCCCCTCCAGCAATGGTTCCAGAGCTGCTTGCCCTGCAGGGCTGTAAATTGATTCTCTCAGGGTTGAGTCTCTAGGTAGGAGATTTCTCCAGCACTTCTGGAACCTTCAGAACCAAATTCTCTTAACTTTTTGTTCAACTCTTCCTCTTACATGTACAAGGAAATAGAAGGACACAGTTTGTTAAAATTTTGCATTACCATTCACTATTTATTGAAATACATCCATAATCATTGATGAAAAGGGCAGTTTTCTTATCTGTTTTAGCAAGCAAACTGGGTCATCCTGATAACTTTCCCATACATGTGCCTAGCTCCAGATTAGCTTGGTTGCTTTCAACTGTCCAATTCTGAAGGAAAGTATTTTTCTTTAAATTCTTTGTAGACTATATTCAGCAAATGTGGTAATGCACTCTTGTAATCCCAGCATATGAAGAAGCTGAGGCAGGAGGATCACCAAAAGTTCAAGGCCAGCCTAGGCCACATAGTGAAGTCAAGGCCAACCTGAACTATGATGAGACTCTCTCTTGAAAACAAAACAACAACAAAAAATCAAACCTCTGTAGATTATATCTGAAGTGATGGTACACTACCCTGTAAACGGCTATACCTATAGTTTAAATGGATCATACATTAATTTATGAGGTGATTTATTTATTTTTGGCTCAAATGGGAAAGACACTTTCTTGGGCTCTGTGATCCACTAGCACCCAGAAGATTTGGAGCCTCATCTCTACCTCCATCAGTTCAGCCAGCCTAGGTTGGCCTGGAGCTCTGGGGAAGAATGAAATATGACTAGCCTACCTTCTTGTGCTATTATTAGTCTGATATTGGTTAATAGAAAAATATACACTTACTGAGAAAAATTTAGCTTTAAGCAAAGCAACAAGCTTCACCTCTTTTTACATCTTCAACAACTGGTCAGGCGTGGTGGTGCACGCCTGTAATCCCAGCACTCAGGAGGCTGAGGCAGGAGGACTGTCATGTGTTTGAGGCCAGTTTGGGCTATGTAGTGAGTTCAAGGCTGTCCTGAACTCCACGGCAAGATCCTACCTCAAAAAAACAAAACAAAAAGTCTTCCACAACTGAATTCTGCTCTGAAGGAAAGTCAGGAAAGCCTTTTTTACTTCCTCTGGCAATCATCTTGGGGAATATGAACATGAACCTTTTGTTTTTCCCGTACCGGGGATCAAACTCACAACCTTGTGCCTGCCAGGCAGGCACTTAAGCCACTGAGCCAAACTCCCGGCCCTATTTTCTTTTTTTTGAGGCAGGGTCGAACTGTGTAATGCAGGCTCACTTTGTAGCCCAAGCTGGCCTCAAACTCACAATGCTCCACCTACCTCAGCCTCCTGAGTGCTGGGATTAAAGGCATGTGCCACCACGCCTGACTTGAACATGAATCTTGTTAAAATTATGTTTGAAGTACTGAGAATTGAACTCAGGGCCTTCACACTGAGCTACAGCCCTAGCCCTTTAAAATTTTATTTAGGGCTGGGGATATAGCTCAGCAGGGACAATACCTGCCTGGCAAGTGTGAGGTTGTGAGTTCAATTCCTGGTACCAAAAAACAAAGATCCTTTTCTTTGTTTTCGGTACTGAGAATCAAACTCACAACCTCACACTTGCCAAGCCAGTGCTTGTGCCACTGAGCTATACCCCTAACCGCTCCAAAAAACAGACAAACAAGGTTTTATTTAAATTTTCAGACAGGATCTCACTACCTCAGCCTCCTAGAGTGGTAGGATTATAGGCATGTGCCTTTTTTAGGTTCTCGTTCTTTCTAGAATTTAGGCCCTGGTGATTCAATCTTCAGGAGGCAAGTAAGATACTCCTGAAGGAGCAGATACTAATTTCCTTCTGACTCAAGTCAAAAAGGAGCCACAGCTCTGTTAGGGATGCTACAGAAACTGCTTCTGTCCTCAACTCCTCACAAAGAGAGCAGGCTCTGGAGTCTGTTCAATTGTAGTTCCAAATCTGTGAGAAGCCATAGGTTCTCTTATCCAGCTGTGTTTGATCTTCATTGTCTTCCATGGGAGTACAACTGACTAGTCTCCTTTCTCAGTTCTCCATTTATAACAACTTGTTATCAAGAATCAGCTCCACCGGGTGTGGTGATGCACGCCTTTAAACCCAGCACTGGGGGGGGGGGGGCTGAGGTAGGAGGAGCATTGTGCGTTCGAGGCCGGCTTGGGCTACAACAGGAGTGCAAGGCCAGCCTGAGCTACGTAGTGTGACCCTGCCTCAAAAAAAAAAACAAAAAAACAAAAAAACAAAAAAAAAACACTAGGGCTGGGAGTTTGGCTCAGTGGCTTAAGCACCTGTCTGGTAGGTGTGAGGTTGTGAGTCCGATCCCCAGTGCCGCACAAAAAAACAAACAAACAAACAAACAAACAAAAAAAAAACCCAGAATCTGAGCTCCAGAAAAAAAAAATTTCCTATTTGTAAATATTCACCAAGAGAAAAAGATAGGCCCCTTCTGCGAAGACCCATTCCTAGACATGTATTCCTTTCTCACTCCCAGAGCCAGTGGGATATCTTTTACCTTCACTTATTTGGCTTCTCAATCCTATCCTAGTATACTGGTCCAAATTTAAAAGCTTTGGCTTGGACTGGGAATACAGTTCAATGTGAGCTCCGAGTTCAATTCCCAGTACTACAAAATAATAAAAACAAAAGTTTTTGCCTGTAATCTCAGCACTTGGGAGACTGATGCAGGGGAACTGCTGTGAGTTTGAGGCCAGTCTGGGCTGCAAAAGTGAGTTGAAGGCCAGCCTGAACTGCATAGTGAGACCCTGTCTCAAACAATAGGGCCAGGGATTTAGTTCAGTGGTGTAAGCGCCTGCCTGGCAGGTGCAAGGTTGTGAGTTTGATCCCTGGTACCAAAAAAAGAAAAAAAAAGGTGAGTTCAAGACCAGCCTGAACTACATAGTGTGAGACCCTGTCTCAAAAAAAAAAAAAAAAAAAAAAAAAAGCTTTGGTGTAAGGCCTTTCTGGATGTCTCCAGTTCCTCTGACCTCTCTTTACTGACAGAAATTGTAATGTGTACCTCTCAATTTAGCACTTAACTGGCTTCAGATTTGTATTATTTGTGAATTGCTTCATGGTAAGGGTTTCAGCATGCTGCAGCAACAAACATTTCTTTTTCTTTTTCTTTTTTGCAGGACTAGGGAATGGAACCCAGGACCTTCACCCTGAGCTACATCCACAACCCCTTTTTATTTTAAAATAGGGTTTTGTTAAGTCACTAAGTTGCCTACTCTAGGCTCAAACTTGAGATCCTCCTGCCTCAGCCTGCCAGAATGCTGAGATTACAGGTGTGAGTCTCCCCACCCAGCTTAAACATTTGTATGTTGACTCTGCACCAGATATTGCTGCAAGAGTGTAAACATATTACTTAACTTATTCCCCCAATATGCCTGCTGAGATTCCCCAATATGCTGCATTATCAACTCTTTCTTGAGGTGTGGGGGTTACTGGGGATTGAACTCATGACCTTGCACTTGCCAGGCAGGTGCTTGTGTGCTGAACTAAATGCCCAGCTACCCCTCATTTTTTTGAAAAAAAGAAGGCACAGAGATGTTAAACTGTTCAAGGTTAAGCAACCAGTAAGTAGCAACTTGTAAGACAACCAGGATTTGATCCACCTATTTGGTCATTAGGTTTTAAAAGATGTGCTTAGCCGGGCGTGGTGGCGCAGGCCTTTAATCCCAGCACTCGGAAGGCTGAGGTAGGAGGAGCGCTGTGCGTTCAAGGCCGGCTTGGGCTACAACGCGAGTCCAAGGCCGACCTGAGCTACATAGTGTGACCCTGCCTCAAAAAAAAACTAGGGCTGGGAGTTTGGCTCAGTGGCTTAGGCTTCTGTCTGGTAGGTGTGAGGCTGTGAGTTTAGTCCCTGGTGCTGCAAAAAAAAAAAAAAAAAAAAAAACTGATGTGCTTTTAAAAAACGTAATTAATTAATTTACAAAAGATGTGCTTTAGACTACTAAATCCCTTTTACTCCACTGTACAGTACCCAACCCTATGAATTAGATTTATTTTATTTTTAATTTTTAAAATTTTTTGTCTTTTTTTTTTTGGTACCGGGGATCAAACTCACAACCTTGTGCCTGCCAGGCAGGCACTTATGCCACTGAGCTAAATCCCCAGCCCTGTTTTTTGAGACAGGGTCTCACTACGCAGTTCAGACTAGCCTTGTCCAAATTTTTTTAAACTAAGAGTGTCATCTTCTTTCACTTGAGCAATCAATCAAATTAATATTTTCCCTCATCTGCATCCTGTGAATCAAAGGAACTTGAAACTCTAGTACTAGCAAGAAACAGTCAAGAGCAGGTTAAGAGAAACAAAGGGCCTAAGTGTAGTCTTTTGTGAATAAGGCTATTCTTGTTCAGCATTAGTATTCTGATAATTTGTGTGCTGAACTTGTAAACTAAGCATGCTTACCTCATAAAAAGTAAGCTCAGACAGGCTCCTTTGCAACCAAGGCTAGCTCAATGTTTTACGCAGTTGTGATGAGACATGAACCAACCATGGTCATCCCCATGGAAGGGTAACTGATCTCACTTAGATCAAAATTGCTATTTCTGAGTCATGCACAGTGGTACACACCTGTTAATCCTAGCATTCAGGAGGCTGAGGTAGGCGGATCACCATGAGTTCAAGGCCAGCCTAAGCTACACAGAGACCCTGTCTACAAGCACATGCACGCGCGCGCGCGCGCACACACACACACACACACACACACACATTGCTATTTCTCAGAGTTAAAAGTTAAATACGGTATACAACTACAGGTAAGCTTAAGCTAGTTATCTTTTATTCAGGTTTCTTCTGTGAGTAAAAATCACCACCTTAAAATATCTGCATACCTTGGCTATAAAAGTAGAGCTAAGAATTCTAAGATAGCAGTTGTCCGTGAAGGACAGCATTCTGCTCTCTTAAGAAAAGTATCAATCATTTCTCAGCTGACCCTAAGATTCCTTCTATATCTCTATCCCTTTCACTGGTCTACATGTTTACTGTGTATATAGCCTGCTTCCTATGAGATAAGCATGCTTAGCTTACAAGTTCAGCACACAAATTACTACTTTTGAACATCTATTTAACATTTATTTTCTTTTAATTTCTATTTATATTGTTTTTCAAATTTTCACCTAGGTCTAAAAAACAAACCAGTATTAATAGCTTGACATCTACTATTTTAAGATTTCAGTTACTAAATGTCATCTTTTGCTTTTCACTGTCTTCTTATATTTAGGGGAGAATAAACTAAATTTTTAAATGTTGTAAAATAAGACTGGGAAAAGACATCATGTAAAGAAAAGAAGAGGCTATTACTTTGGAATTTAATCCTTCCTCATAAATCAGAACCAAATCAATGAAAGACAGACCTGAGAATAAGGTCTGTCTTTGCTCATTGGCAACATGAAACTTCTAAAATCTGTTATTTTCTGACTTTTTACTTTGAAAGCTAACTTTTGGTTTGGGTGACTGTTTCTAACAGACTGAAGTTAAAAATGCTTATTGTTGAAACAAGGATAATTTCCACAAGGCCAGATTTAGGCTAACGATTATTCTTATTTTGTCTTATATTTCCTGAACACAAGAATAGAACACCCTTTCTCATCCTTGTCACAGTCCAGGAAGGTTTATATTTGTAATTCCAAGGAGACATTATAGGAATTCTAATGAGTTAATTCCAATCTACCACTTCCAAGGCAACCCACAGCAAGAATAAAGACACTGAGACATATATACAGTTGTGGGGAGTCAAGAGGTCCTAAGTCCAGCCAAGATGGTGATTCACTGGAACAAAGGCCTCACCCAAAGCCCAACTCAGGTTCTATTAATTCTCCATGAGGGGAGTGGCTCAGGAATGAGGGACAGTGAGAGTGGCGGGCAATACATGACTGCCATGACTACAGTGAGCTGGGCTAGGTAGGAGGTCTGAGATCACGGGCAATACATGACTGCCATGACTACAGTGAGCTGGGCTAGCTACGTAGGAGGTCTGAGATCACCTCTGCGATAAGCAGAGGGCAAGAAATACAGAGAGAGCAATCTGCATAACAACTGAGATAACAGCTAATAGTTTGGGGTTGGTGCTTTAGTTCTGATGCACAATCTTTTTTGCCCTGGGAAGTCATAGCTTCTTTTTTAAGGCTCCATCCCAGCCGACAGCATGGAGCATGGCTCTCGATCCCACCTGGCTCAATCATGTATTTGGGGAGTCACTGGGTAGGGTAACACTGACCTGTCACTTTGCTTCAGAGATCACACATCAGCTCCTCAGTCAGCCCAATTTACAATGTTTAAAGCCAATTGAAGGGTCAAAGAAATAACCTAGCCAGCTCTGTACATACCAATACATGGAGATAGGGCTAAGTTTATCCAAAATGGAGAAAATGGAGACAGTTGCTCTTCTTTGCAAGGAGCATCAAGGAGAGTTATCTCTGTGGTTCCCCACATACAAGGTTTAAAGGTTTAAACCTACGAAGACTGAAGTAGAAAAACCTTGTTGAGTCTCTGGGACCCTTATTCTAGTTTTTTTCTTCTCTAGTCCTCCTCCAAGTTTGCATTACTACCAGGTAGATGTCCTAGTTTACAGTGTGTGTACCTTGCAAAAATTTATAAAACATTACTGAGTGGGGTGGGGATGAGGGAATCTAATTAGGCAAGAGGAGCAATTTACTATTGTTACGGTGTCTAGATGTCCCTGCAAAGCCTCATGTAGTCATAGGAGGCAGGCTTTCAGAGGTGGCTGAATATAGTTTGTGGTTGATTCATGGTCCATGTTGGGATTAAGGGTGTGACTGCTACACCCACCCTAGGGTGGGTAGCTGGCATACAATATAGGGACAGAAAGACAGTTATCCACTTGCTTTTACTGTCTTCCACCACCATGAATTGTTGCCCCTCTGCCATGAGCCACCTTGCCTTGGTGTCTGCAAATATGGACTGGGTGAGATCTCTGTAGACAGTGAGCTAAATAAACCTTTTCCCCTTTAACTTTTGGTGCTGGGTGTTTTGTCTCAGCAATGAGAAAAGTAACTAAGACAGAATTTGGTACCAGAAGTGGTGTTGTTGCTGTGACATTACCTGGCCATGTGGATCAAGAGCCTTTGGAATGGGTTTATGGGGAGGGGAAGAGTTAGGAAAGGTTTGGAGATGCCAGTTGAAAAAGTAGAGCTGGAACACCTGAGGCTATACTGTATGGGTGATTCTAGACAGAGCTCAGAAGACCACAAAGCCAGTAAAGACTAAACTCAGGAGGTTTCTGATGGGAAGCACTGCATTGGATGCTGGACTCTAGATGATGTGTGTTATGCCTTGGTAGAAAGTTTGCATTTTGTTCATGTCCAGAGACTTTGCCTGAGACTGAGATTAAGGGCAGTGGACTAATTAATCTTGCAGAAGATATTTCAAAGCAGCTGAATGTTGAGGTGGTGGCACGGTTACTGTTGGGGGCTTTTAACCAGGTCTTTGTTGAGAATCAAGAGGAAAGAGCCCAACAGAATGATTTAAAACTTTGTGAGTGTGACCAAAAAGGAAGCTCCAGTAAAGTGGTGGACTGCATAGAGAAAGCAGAGGAGACCTTGATTGTCAAGAAACAGGAGACTACAAAAGATGGCCCGAGGGCATCACAAAAAGCAGCAAGATTCCTCCTTCTGCAGCTTCAAAATTGCAAAAGTGAAAGACTCTGCTTTGAGAAGAAAGCCCCAGTACACCATGTTCCAGAATGGCAGCATACAGAATTTGTTCCTTAGCACTGGAATCAGTGTTCAGTGACCCAGGAACTAGTTGCCTACAGCCAAGAGAGAGAAGCCTGGCTACTGCTCCAGCTGGCAGCCGACCTTGGCATCCTCCACATGGTGTTGGTGGTGCATGTAGAATGGAAAAGTTGTGGGATCAGAAAAACTTCCACCCAAATTTAAGAAGGCTTGGTAGGCCAGGCATTGTGCCCCTCAGAGGACAGTGTGTGAAGCCAAAGGTGCAGTGGCAACCCCAGAAGTTTGATGAAGCCAGGAACGTGGATTGAGGAAAACTGCAAGGAAGGAGTACAGTGGGCCCAAGAGAGAAGCCATGGGAGCTATAACCACCAGAAGTGCCACAGCTTGCCACAGATTGCAAACAGATTGTTGGATGCCAGACATGAACTCTAGGATTTAGTTTGCTCTGCTGGATTTTGGATTTGCTTTGGTGCCATTTCTTTGTATCCCCCAGTTTGTAATTTTTGGAATGGAAATGTTTATATTGTGCCATTGAATATTGGAAGTATTTAACTTTCTTTTCATTTGTACTGGGGCTCACAGTTAAGAATTTGTCTTAAATCTCAAGGGAGACTTTTGGACTTTTAAGCAATGCTGAGACTATCAGGATTTTGGCAACTCTCGGGGATGGACTAAATACCTTTTGCATAAAGGGATGTGCATGAGTCTTTGGGGGGCTAGGGGTAGAATGTTATGGTATCTAGATGTTCCCCCAAAGCCTCATGCAGTCATGGTGGGCAGGTTTTTCAGAGGTGGCTGAATATAGAGTTTATCATTGATTCAAGGTCCAGTGCTGGTATTAAGATTGAGTACTACACCCGCCCTAGGGCAGGTAGCTTGCATACAACGAGGGACAGAAAGAGGCTTCTTCTCTTGCGCTCCATTGGTGCTTTTACTGTCTTCCCCCACCATGAACTGTTGCCACCCTGCCTTGGAGTCAGTCAGTTATGGACTGAGACCTCTGCAGACTGTCAGCTAAATTAACCTTCCCCCGTTAACTTTGGATGGCTTGTCTCAGCAATGAGAAAGGTAACTAAGACAACCATCATAGCTTTTTACTTTTGGTTTTTGGAGATAGGGTCTCACTAAGTCATCTAGGTTGGCCTTGAACTTGCTATGTAGTAGGCTAGCCTTGAAATTTTGATCCTCCTGTCTCAGTTTCCAAAGTGCTGGCATTGTTACAGGCCTGCATTATCATGTTATTTTACTCTCATGCTTTCTAGAAGGGAACACAAACTGACAGAATCTTTCTGAAAAGTAACTTGGAAAGGTTTATCCACCTTACAAAATATGTATCCCACTTCTAGAGATTTTTTCAAAGAAAATTCTTTCCCTAGTTCGTTCTCTCTCTACATTAGGTTGATGGGTCATTTAACTGTTCTTAGTATGTTTCTGTACTTTTTCAAAAGACTGTAATAAACATATACAGTCTTTTGGTAATAAAGTTTTAAAAAATAATACATATAAAACACTCTCTATCCAAAACAATTTTTATTCTAAAATATTTGATAATAAATGTGGGGACCTTAGCCAGGTGTGGTGGCAAACGCCTTTAATCCCAGCACTAAGGAGGCTGAGGCAAGAGGATACTTGTGAGTTTGAGACCAGCCTGGGCTACAAAGTGAGTTCAAAGCCAGCCTAAACTGCATAGTGAGACCCTGTCTCAAAAAATAGGCCCAGGGAGCCAGGTGTAGTGGCACACGCCTTTAATCCCAGCATTCAGGAGGCTGAGGTACGAGGAGCGTTGTGAGTTCAAAGACAGTTTGGGTTACAATGCAAGCACAAGGCCAGCCTGAGCTACATAGTGCAACCCTGCTTCAAAAAACCAGGGCCGGGAGTTTGGCTCAGTGGCTCAAGCACCTGCCTGGCAGGTGTGAGGTTGTGAGTTCAATCCCCGGTGATGCAAAAAAAAAAAAAAAAAAAAAAAGGCTCGGGGATTTAGCTCAGTGGCCTAAGTTCCTGCCTGGCAGGTGTGAGGTTGTGAGTTTGATCCCCAGTACCAAAGATAAATAAATAAAATAAATGTGGGAACCATCTTCAGCATTTTATTACTATTCTGGAAAACTCTGTATGTATTAACAGTAGTTTTGCTAACAACCTAGGATCTGAATATTCAAAAAAAATGCCCAGCCCACTTTTGTAGCTGTCACTTTAAAATGGCTTAAGTAGAACCTCAAACCATAAGTAGCCAGTGGGTCATTCCTTCAAACTTCCACAGACTCATGGGCTGTGTGAGTCAACACTAACATGGTAACTATAGTTCTTCCAGGCTCAATTCCTAGCACCACAAATACAGGAATATATCAGAACCTCCAAGTATGATATAAAGGAAATATATCTCCCAACCTGTTAGATATCTGATATGTCAAGTTCAGGTTCTCGAAAATCAAAGAATGAATTGTAGCAACAACAGAATTTAAGAGAAGAAAATGTTTATTGAGGGATAGAAAGCTGCACGCCTTTAACCCCAGCACTAGGGAAGTTGAGGCAGGAGGATCGTTCAGTCCGAGACCAGTCAGCTACAAAGTGAGTTCAAGGCCAGTCTGAACTGCATAGAGAGACCCTGTCTCAAAAAATAGGGCCGGGGATTTAGCTCAGTGATGTAAAAACTCCTGCCTGGCAGGCATGAGGTTGTGAGTTTGAGCCCCGGTACCAAAAAAAAACCCAAACAAACAAACAAAAAAACCTCCTGCCTGGGAGGACAGGAAGTGACACCTGGAAAGTGCGTTGTCTGAGGACTCCATCTCTCAGGGGAAGTTTTATAGCATGTGGGTACAACATGGGTTATAGCTCCAATCAATCAGTAAGATTATAAACATAGTTGCTTAGGTAATATTGATCCAATGGGGATGTTAAGCCACAGAGTGGGCATGGAAAGGAACAAAGAACTTCTCAGGTACGTGATGGATCCAGGGGTCTTGGTTGCCCATTGAGGTGATTGATGCCTAGATTTTATTAGACCAGGTGTTATCATTTATCTCATTCCTTGGGGAGTATGTAGGCCTTCTTCTTTTGTTTTATTTTGTTTTTGATACAGGGTCTTACTATGTAGTTCAGGCTGTCCTTAAACTCATTATGTGGCCCAGGCTGGCCTCAAATTCATGGGGATCCTCCTGCCTCAGCCTCCTGAGAGCTGGGATTACATGTGTGTGCCACCATGCCTGGCTGTTGTTATTTTGAGGTCTGGCCTCCAACTCATGCATCTCTGGCCATAGTATTTCCATGTTTTCACCTTTTGTCTTGGCTCTCTTTCAAGGGTCCAGCTCTACCTGACTGCCTATAGCATTCCTACCTAACTCAGTTGTCTATAATACCACCACCAAAAGTGAGAGAGGGGACTGGAGGAGAGGGGAGGTGATGGATAGGGAGAGGAGGGGAGGACAGGGGTAGAGGTGGGCGTGCTGGGTGTGGTGATATGAGTCTGTAATCCTAGCACTCAGCAGGATTATCAAGAGTTGAAACCATCCTAGGCTCCACAGTGAGTTCAAGGCCAACCTGAACTACATAGGAGACCCTGTATCATAAAAAAAAAAAAAAAAGAGGAAGAAGGTATACTAAGGCTGTGGTTCTTGTTGAATAGGCTTGTCATCTGATACTGAATGATATTCAGAAACCTCAGTTCCCATCATCTGATGAAATAATTCTTTTCCTTCTTTTCTATAGCATGAGACATTATCTAATTTCTCCTGGTAATAGAGAAAAGCCCTAGGAATAGAAAATAAATTTTAAGGGGGGTGTATGGGGGTTAGTTTTTGCCTTTTTTAAAAAAATTTTTTGGTACTGGGGATCCAACTCACAACCTCGCAACTGCCAGGTCGCTGCTTACACCACTGAGCTAAATCCCTAGCCCTATTTTTTGAGACAGGGTCTCGCTATGCAGTTCAGGCTGGCCTTGAACTCACTTTGTAACCCAGGCTGGTCTCGAACTCACAAAGATTCTCCTGCTTCAGCCTCCTGAGTGCTGGGATTACAGGCCACCACGCCCGGCTTGTTTCATTTTTTGAAACACTGTCTTGCTTTGTAGTCCAGGCTGGCTTTGAACTCACTACGTAGTTGAAGCAGGCCTCAAACTTGCAGCAATCCTCGTGCCTCAGTTCTCCAAGTGCTGGGATTACAGGCATGCGCCACTACACACAGCTCTTAAGTGTTCTTTCAAAATGATTTTCTGATGAGTTCCTAGGAATTACATTTAAAACTTTCTGGTAACAGTTTACTGTTGGGATGATTTTAACACATTCACAATGGGGCATACATGGATGACTGTCCCACTGCGCTGCTTGTTCTACCTGAAGGGACTGTCTCATGCCATCTGAGGTACCACTAGTACTTCAAATTGGCAGGAATGTGTTAATCAGGGAAGAAGACAACACACTATTTTCAGCTTGGGTGTTGGAAGAACGCCTCAAATGTCTCCAAGCTGATTTAGGAGAGAGACTACTTAACAGAAGAGGACTTATTCCTGTCCTTGAATAAACTATTAGAACCAACATATGCTGTAACCACAGACAAAGAGAACCACATTTTTGGAAAACTTTATATCCAAAGGCAACTATGGCTGGGAGTTTGGCTCAGTGGCTTAAGCGCCTGCCTGGTAGGTGCGAGGTTGTGAGTTCAATCCCCGGTACCACAAAAACAAAACAAAAAAACAAAAAAAAGGCAACTAGGGTTTCTAAATATTATCAAGCATCAGATGCCAAACCTGTTCAACAAGGACCACAGCCTTAATATACTGAGTAACAGCCTCCTCCTTTGTGTGTGTGTGTGTGTATTTACACGTGTTGTAATGGGGATTGAACCCAAGGCCTTCATACTGACCTAATCCCTAGTCCTTTATTACTTTTAATTTTGAGATGGAGCCTCACTAAGTCACCCAGGCTGGGCTCAAAATTGTGATCTTTCTGCCTTGGGCTCCCAGAGTACTAGAACACAGGCAGACACCACCACATTTAGCTTAGCCTCCTTGTTTTAGAATATTCATGGTGCTTGGTAACTTCTTGTTGTGGTTTGGAGTTTAGATATTAAATGCCCCCAAAGGCCACATGTTGTGGTGTTGCTAGGAGGCAGTGCAACCTTTCAAGAGGTGGGGCCTATGGGAAGGAAGTTGGGTCCCTGTGTTGCAGAAAAATTCCCAAGTCAAACCAAACCAAACCAAACAGAAAGGAAGACTCTTTGCACTGAGGAGATAAGAAGGCAACATTTAATCTTTACACCAGAGGACTGCTGCATCTTCATGCCAGTAGACTGCTGCAGGATAATTCCTCAAAGGCAACAGTGCTGAATTTAAGAAGAGTTTAGTCTATATAGAATTTAGAAGTGGGAGGTACAAAGCAAGTGACAAACCATTACATAATTGATTACATGCATTGAGTCATGTATTGACAGGCAGGCTAGTCTTGAACAGATTTGTTGAAACACAGGAATTGTTTATCATAACATAGAAACACTCAGGGAACAGGAGGAGGGGGCCTTATAGAGTAAGCATAGTTAAAGGCATTACCATAATACAGGAGCACTCTGGGGAGGCGCCCTTGAATGAGACCAGGGTGTCTTAAGGCTCTGACTCGGTGCTCACGAGAGGTGTGTAGCTGGGCTTCAGACACTGTCAAGGTCAAGTGAATTCAGCAAAAACAGCAGAACAGAAACTTAGTCAGAGACTTCTAATTGATCATGAAATATCTTGTTAAGTTTGCTGTTTTATAAATGTGTTTTTACATTATAATTGTGCCCTAACACCTGGGGGGCCCTGCCCTTGAAGGGAATATTAGGATCCTGGTCCCTCCACTCTCTCTCTCTCTGCTTTCCAAACCAACGGAGCCAAGTGACCATGGATGGAAATCTCTGAAATCATGAACCAAAATAAATCTTCCTCCTTCTAAGTTGATTATCCTGTCCTAAATTAGGTATTCTGTCCTAATAATGGGCCACTAACATACTTCTCCTCTAGAACCTAGCTTGCTTGCTTGCCTTTTTTCTTTTCTTTTTCTTTCTTTCTTTTTTTTTTTTTTTTTTCTGTCATTTTGAGACAAGGTCTCGCTAGGCAGTTCAGGCTGGCCTTGAGCTTACTCTGTAGCCCAGACTGGTCTTGAACTCCCCATGATCCTCCTGCCTCAGCCTCCTGAGTGCTGGGATTACAGGCATGTGCCACCATGCCTTGCTGTTTCTTACTTCATCCTTTCTCCATACACCTCAAACAGAAAGTTGGGGATCTTGCCCAAGTCTCGGATACTCAGTAGCTCAGACCACACCAGACTCCTCCAAATTTAGGCATAAGTATTCCAACTACTCAAATTAATTTCAGAAGTATCTTCCTAGGGTCAGGTAAATTCAGATTCCTAGTTTAGGAAGGCTCCTTGAGGCCTCGCCTTGGGACATATGAGACCTCAATAAGCACTGTATTTGCATGACTAAGATATTTTCTTGTTCCTTTTCAAATTGTTACATAAGTTATCATGTATAAATTTTAAAAAACTCTCCCAGGAATAAAGGATCATAGGAAGAATTTCCAAGGCTGATCCTGCCTCCACACCCCAATCCTACTGAAAAGTCTCTGAGGATTAATTATTATTTTGAGACAGGGTCTCACTATGCAGTTCAGGTTGGCCTTGAATTTGGGGCAACATTCCTGCCTCAGTCTCCTAGGTCCTGGGATTACAGGCCTGGGCCATCATGCCTGGCCTTTTTGTGTGTGTCTTTTTGAGACAAGGTCTCCCTAAGCAGTTCAGGCTGGCCTTGAACTCACACTGTAGCCCAGGCTGGTCCCAAACTCAAAAAGATCCTCCTGCCTCAGCTTTCCGGGTACTGGGATTACAGGAGTACAGGGATTACAGGCGTGCGCCACCATGCCTGGCTGGCCTAAATTTTTAAATAGTTTTACAAGTTGGCCTCTTATCACCTTTATGCATGCTGAAGTATGAGAACCTCTGCACTGGAGCAACTGTAAGAATGAATGAGGGCTGAAAGTGCAGCTCAGTGGTATAGCATTTGCCTGGAGTGCATGAGGCGCTAGATTCTATCCCTAGCATCCTCCTCCCCCACAAAAAGAAGGAAACTTGTGGGGAACCACAGAGATGACTCTCCTTGAAGAGGAACAACTACCCCATTTTGGATAAACTTGGCTCTACCAAGCTGGCTAGGTTATTTCTTTGACCCTTCAACTGGCTTTAAGCAATGTAAATTGGGTTGGCTGAGGAGCTGATGTGTAATCTCTGAGGCAAAGTGACAGGTCAGTGTTACCCCGCCCAATGACTCCCCAAATATGTGGTTGAGCTGGGTGAGATGGAGAGCCGTGCTCCATGCTGTTGGCTGGGACTGAGCCTCAAGAAAGAGGCTATGAGCCGGGCGTAGTGGCACACGCCTTTAATCCCAGCACTCGGGAGGCTGAGGTAGGAGGAGCGTTGTGAGTTCGAGGCCGGCTTGGGCTACAACTCAAGCGCAAGACCGACCTGAGCTACACAGTGCGACCCTGCCTCAAAAAACCAGGGCCGGGAGTTTGGCTCAGTGACTTAAGCGCCTGTCTGACAGGTGCGAGTTCAATCCCTGGTGCCGCAAAAAAAAAAAAAAAAAAAAGAAAGAAAGAGGCTATGACTTCCCAGGGCAAAAAGGATTGTGCATTAGAACTGAAGCACAGACATCACATTACTAGCTACTACCTCGGTTGTTATGCAGATTGTTCTCTCTGCATTTCTTGCCCTCTGCTTATCACAGAGGTGATCCCAGACCTACCTAGCCCAGCTCACAGTAGTCATGGCCCGAGCCACTCCCCTCATGGAGAATTAATAGAACCTGGTTGGGCTTTGGGCGAGGCCTTTGTTCCAGTGAACCACCATCTTGGCTGGACTTAAGACCCCTTGGCTCCTCACAACTGTATATATGTCTCAGTCTCTTTACACTGGAAGTGGTAGATTGGAATTAGCTGATTAGAACTGCAATAAAGTCACCTTGGAATTATAATTATAAACCTTCCTGGACCATGACAAGGACGGGATAAGGTTCTCTACAGAAACTAAAGGGAAAGGGAGAATGAAAGAATCCTAGCAAGCAGAGGCAGGTAAGATCTGACACTGAGAATTTAATACCAATGGGAGAACAGGACTGTAAAAAGTGGGGAGGGATCATTAACGCCTTTGTTTAATAATTTCAACTCTTTCCTACATATCTTCAGTTAGACTGGTTGCATCAGTGTGTTGATACTTTCTTCTACCTCTGAGAGCTTCTTCAGTATTTGGTTGACCTTTACCTCATCGAATTCCAAACATAGAAATTCAGATTCCTGTAAAACATAAAAAGATGTTTTAGAAGGCACCCCCTAAGAAAGCAAAGGCTCTTCATCTAGCATGATTAAGCTCCAAAGACCTAGAAACTGAACTTAGGGCCTTTGCACTGAGCTGTATTCCCTTTTTTATTACCTGTTTTAAGACAGAGTCTCACAAAGTTGCCAGGCTAGGTTTGACTTTACAATCCTCCTGCCCCAGCCTACCACAGCTGGAATTACAGGTTATACCACCACACCCAGCTAGTCTCTATTTTTCTTTTTCTGGTACCTGGGATCGCCCTATTTTTTGGCACAGGGTCTCACTATGCAGTTTAGGCTGGCCTTGAACTCATTTTGTAGCCCAGGCTGGACTCGAACTCACAAGGATCCTCCTGCCTCAGCCTCCGAGTGCTGGAATTAAAGGCATGCACCACCATGCCCGGCTTAGTCTCTATTTTTTGGGATCAATTTTTTTTTTTTTTGGTACCAGGGTGAACTCACAACCTTGCACTTGCCAGGCAGGCACTTGTGCTGCTGAGCTATATCCCTGGCCCAAGATCAACTTTTTAATTTCCACATATAAGTGAGAACATTTGGAGTTGGTATTTGTTTTTCTGTACCCAACTTATTTCACACAACATACTGTCTTTTAGTTCTACCCATGCTGCTGCAAATGACAGAATTTCTCTTTCTTTCACCGCTCCCTGCCACAACTGCTTTTGCCATGGTAGGGATCAAACTCAAGAATGCCAGGCAAGTACTCCATCTCTGAGCTATACACCCCCTGCCATTACCAGAAATTTTTTAAATGGCTGAATAACATTCCACTTGTATATATACAACATTTTCTTTATCCATTTATCCACTGATGAACACAGGCTGATTTCCTATCTTGGCTATATTGAATAGTGCTACAAAAAACATGAATGCTGATTTTTTTTTTACATACTCATTTTGACTCCTTTGGATATACAGTATACCTAGTAGTGGGACTGCTGGATAATACGTTAATTCTATTTCTAGTTTTTTGAGAAACTTCCATAGTGTTTTCCAGAATGCTCATACTGGTTTACACGTCCATAAACAATGTATAAGCATTCCCTTTTCTTCACATCCTCATCAAAACTTGTAATTGTTTTTGTCTTTTTCATGGCACTCATTTTAACTGGAGTGAATGATGTATCATTGTGATTTTGATCTGCCTTTACCTGATGATCAGTGAGGCTGAGCCATCTATGTAGAAACCCCCTCCAGCCCATATTGCTGATGAATGAACCCAAGGTTTTGTTTACGCCAAGCAAGTGCTCCGCCACTGAGCTACAGCCCCAGCCCTCTTTTGGTGTATATTTATTTTTTCTGGGGCTATACATATATCCTCTTTTTTTTTTTCTCTATTTTTTTTTATTTATTTAAGAGAAAATAGATACAGAAGCTAGAAATAAAAGTCAAAAAAGACAGACAAACAACAACAACAGATCTGATACGATAACATTGTAGGTTTACACACTGAGGTGGTTGAAGTTCGGCAGTAGTTACAATATTGCATATCGTTATCTTCCTAGGGGTTGGGGATATTGACAGATATAGACATGTAAGATTCATCAATTTAGGTATATTAACTTTTCTTTTTCAATAGCTATTGTATTTAGCAATACGGTTTTTTTTAACTGTCTTATTTATGCATATTTATAAATTTATGTCTTTTTCCTTTTCTCTTCCTTCCTTCTTTTCCCCTTAGAATACCTCTTATTATCATTGAAATAACTACCCATAACATCAGATCTAATATAACGAAGCGAAATAGTTCAGAGTGAAACCAATAAAGCATAAAAGTATGGTCAAACATAAAAGAAACAAAAATCTAAAGAAATCAGCAAACAACAACAACATATCCGATACTGTAAAATTGTAGGTTTAGTACTGTAGATGGTTGGAAATTTACAGTGGTTGCAACATTGTATATTGTTACCTTTAAGGGGGCTGTTCAGATTGACAGGTAAAGACATGTAGGATTGATCTGGTCTTATGAATATCAACTGTTCTCTCTCACCAGTTAATGCATTTAGTAGTATAGACTTTTAAGCTATCTTACAGATACCCTTATATAAAACTATGTCTTTTTTTTCATACCTTCTTTCCTCGGTTCCCCTTGTAGTGCCTCTTATTGTCTTCTAACTAAATGTCCTTACCAATTGGCCAAATATAGTCAAACAAGATAGTACTGAAAAACCAATAACAGATAAGATAATGGGGGGAATACATAGTAACGTAGCGTTGATTTCTATGATGCCTCATGTTCGTTTCAAGGCAGAGGCCTATATCATCTGTTGTAACACAATCATACTAAAATAGGTTAGAATCCCTCTGAACAGAGCAGTGAAAGTAATACCTGGTTTTGAAGCAGGGTGATCATATATCACTGAAGGCTACCCTTATAAATTTTGCTATCTTTACAATAGCTGTCTTTGTCATCATTTATGATGAAGATAGGCAGGTCGAGGTTGAATAGGATTAAACTAAACAGCTCATTGAAAAAAATACTGGACTTAAATCCCATTAATGGATTATTCATTTGTCTGCCCTGCTCGGTGGTATCTCTCTGTCACTTTTTCTGGAGCAGTGGACTTCTTTATCTCTCACTAGAATGTCCTTCAGTATTCTCTGTAGAGTTGGCTCCGTTGTCATAAATTCTTTTAGTTGTTCTTTGTCGTGGAAGTATCTTGTTTCTCCGTTGATTTTAAAAGATAATTTTGCA
>RJWM01007991.1:0-41083 GCA_004363535.1 Dasyprocta punctata | reverse complement strand
TTTGAAAGATTTCACTCCAAGCTCTTCTTGACCTGATGATTTGTGTTGAGAAGTCTGTCGTGATTCTGATGGGCCTTCCTTTGTAGGTAATCTGTCTCTTTTTCTCTAATAGCTTTTAGTATCATGATTTTGTGTTGGATTTCTGGAATCTTGATTATTATATGTCTGGGTGTAGGCCTGTTTTGGTCAAGTTTAGCTGGAGCTCTATATGCTTCAGTTATCTGAAAGTCTCTTCCTGTTCCCATGCTTGGGAAGTTTTCTGAAATTATTTCTGTAAATAGTCTTTTAATTTGGTTTGTGTTGACCCCTGCTTTTTCACTTACACCTTTTATTCGTAAGTTATGTTTCCTTGGGTTGTCTTGCAGCCGTTGCACTGCCACTTCCAGATTTCTAATTATCTTGAGAAAGTCTCGCCTTTCTTTTTCCCAAGTTTTCATTCTTTCTTCCAGATACGAAAGTCTATCCTTAGTTTCCTTCAAGTGGTTCTGCCAACTTTTATTGGAATCTTTGATGTCCTGGTAGTCTCTCTGAATCTGATTAATGCGTTCTAATTCTTTATTTGTTTCATTCTCAATTTCCTTTGATTTTTCATCCTCCACCTTTCCTGCTATGTTTCCTTTAGAGGCGCTTAGCGATTCCCCGATTATGAGTTTCATTTCAATTCTCAGTTGGGTTAACAGTGCTGCTTTAATTTCTTTCATAGGTTCGTGGAGTTGTCTCCCCACTTCTGTTGTCAACTCCTCTGAGAGTTTAATTTTTGGACTCCCGACCATTTCAGCATTAGCGTCCCCGGAATCGGTTCTGCTTGTATCGGAGTCCAGAGAGCGCCCTCTACCTTTCCATCTTGGCATTTTCCTGGGCTCGCCCGTGAGGCCGTGTTGGTCCACTGCTTCTCCCAAGCCTGTTTCTGCTCCACGGATGCCTACTGCGGTGCGCGAGAGGATGGGGCCATGTCTGGTAAACCGTACAGGGCCGTCTGCCAAACCTCCTTTATCACCCCCAGGGCACCCGCGCCATTTCCGCCACGGCCTTCCAGGAACCGTGCCTAATTAGGTGCAGTTCCAGTCTCAAGATGGCTGTCCCTCGCTCTCCCTCGGGGGTGGGGGGCTGGGGGCTGCCGGGTTCACTCACTCGCCCGCTCGCGACCACCTCGCTCCACGGTCGACCGTCGTCTCTGCCGTCCCGCCACACCGCCACAAATCCACCGGCAACTCCACCGCATATCAAGAGCACCTGGATCGTACCTTCTCAGCTCGGGTCGCAGTGCTGATTGGATTCCGCTCCGGACAGAGGTGCTGCTGGTCTCCGCCTTTATTTCATTCTTTTACTCTTTCCATGGGCTACAGTTCTTGTTTTAGATTCTTCTGGGGTCCAGAGGACCCATCTCCCTCTTTTTTCCTTCTGTTATTATATTAGTTTATATTCCAGCATTTTGATGGTATATTCAGGGAGCCTCCCTGTCACGTGCTATCTGGGTGGCCATCTTGGAGGAAATCCATATATCCTCTTTTGAGAGATCTTTATTCTAGGCATTATCCATTTTTAAATGGATTATCTGTGGAGTTTTAAGACTTCATTATTATTGTGATTTGCTATTGAATTTCTTTGATATTCTGGAAATAAATCCCTGTCAGATGAATAGTTTACAAGTATTTTTTCCCATTCTATAGATTGTCTCTTTACTCTGTGGGTCATTTTATTAGCTGTGGCTTAGCTTCTTTCTTTTTTTGTGACTCCAGGGATCGAACTCACAACCTCACACCTGCCAGGCAGGTGCTTAAGCCACTGAGCCAAACTCCCGGCCTTAGCTTTTTGAGGCAAGGTTGCACTGTGTAGTTCAGACAGGCCTTGTGCTCACGTTGTAGCCCAAGCTGGCCTCAAACTCACAACACTCCTCCTACCTCAGTCTCCTGAGTGCTGGGGCTTGGCTTATTTCTAAGGAAAGCCAAATTCTAAAAAGAAAAAGGAGGCTAGATAAAGACAAAATTAAACAGATATATATTTTCCTTTAATTCCCAAACTTGACCTCTTTCCCCAGGTAAAACAATGCATACTTAACAACCTTTAAAAGTCATCAGACAAGCAGGGCGTGGTGGCGCACGCCTTTAATCCCAGCACTTGGGAGGCTGAGGTAGGTGGAGCACTGTAAGTTCGAGACTGGCTTGGGCTACAACGTGAGCGCAAGGCTGGCCTGAGCTACACAGTGCAACCCTGCCTCAAAAAATCAGGCCCTGGAGTTTGGCTCAGTGACTTAAGCACCTGTCTGACAGGCGTGAGGGTGTGGGTTCAATCCCCAGTGTCACAAATAAATAAATAAATAAATAAATAAAATAAAAGTCAGACAAAACCATAAATGACCCCTGAAGAAATTGAACAATATTTAACTATGTTATTAAGATATAGCTTCATTTGGTTATACTATCAAAATATTTATAAACAACTCAAGAGCCTATAAACTGGGACTAAACACAATGATGCTTTTTTTTTTTTAATATTTTATTAATAATAAAAGACAAGGCAGAAGAAAATCCCCCATACTTGCTACATTGCCTGCTGTAAAGAGATGCTTGGGTTGCTGCCCAGAGGCCTGGCCAAATCTACAAAACAAAAGTTGGTTGATGTTCCTTGGTTGCTATCAATCCAGCCAGACCTCCAAAACAGCAGGTTGCTTACGGGGGGGGGGGGGGTAGTGTTGTCCCTGATTCCAAGCCCGCGCAACGGTGCCGCTCGGGCCGGGCGGGGGCCCCTCGTGGGGCCCTTCTCGTTCTCCTCCAAGGTCCTGGGGTCCGGACCCCGGAAGACAGTCCATATTGAGTCCTGATCGGTGCCTGAGCCGCTCGGGCCGGGTGGAGGCCCCTCGCGGGGCCCTTCTCGTTCTCCTCCAAGGTCCTGGAGTCAGGACCCCAGAAGGCAGTCCATATTGAGTCCTGATCGGTGCCTGCGCCGCTCAGGCCGGAATGATGCTTTCTTTACATTTTGAATTTGGCTTGAGTATCCCATGAAAAGTACAATTAATACACTTGACTATTTAAGACAGCATCTTGCTGTGTAGTTCAGGCTGGCCTTCAATTTGAGGAAATTCACCTGCCTCAATCTCTTAAGTACTGGGATTACAGGCATGTGCCACCATGCCCAGTTTACACTTGAAAATATATTTAGAAATACAGATAATGCGTATCAAGCCAGAAGCTGGAAGTATCAAAGCTATCTGTACAAAAAGCACATCTAATACACTTGAAAATATATTTTAAAATGCTTCAAGTCAGAAGCAGAAAGTACCAAAGCAATGTAAAATGTTCTGCACTTGTTCTTTTTTCAAAGCCATCTTTCTTTATCAGGTCTTTTTGGTAGTAACAATGAGAGATGAAAGACTAAAATATAGTGTCTTTATTTAAGCATATGGGTCAAAAGTTACAACTCCTTTCTTTTTAGTAGAAGATGCAGTATTGGGTAGTCAGAAAGTTACTGTCAGAATAAGAAGCAAGTATATCATTATCAAGAATGTGTATTGTGCCGGGCATGGTGGCACATACCTGTAATCCAGTATTTGGTAGGCTGACACAGCAGGATTGCCAAAGTTTGAGGCCAGCCTGGACTATGTAGTGAATCCAAGGCCAAGCTGAACTACAGAGCAAGACCCTGTCTCAAAAACAAACAAACAAAAAATAACAGCAAGAACAAAACAAAACAAAACATGTATTGTGTGACCATGGCAGTGTATTAAATTTAAGAGTTTAAATAACTATCCCAAATTAAAGTAGAAAACAAAGGCAACTGTTTTCTCTTCAAATACAAAAGCTAGTAAGTCATAAAATTCTAAGAAGAGAGACTTGAGAGGCCATACTCTAAACCAACAAAAAACCAAGTGAGGTTTAACAACTTCAAGGGAGGGAAGGTCACTCACAAATTCCTAAGAACTCCTTTTCCAGTAATCAGTCTATACTCTGGAAACTTTTATGTGTCAAGTCTAAATCCTTAATGCTTTAAAGTCTTTTCCTAGCAAGATCTGCTATTAGGCAAATATTTGGTTTTTCCCATTTACACACTAAACTACTTTGTAAAATACACAGTCCCAGTCTTACATACGAACAACTGAAATTATGACTGGAATATGTATGTATGTATGTATGTATTTATTTATTGGTACTGGGGATCAAACTCATGACCTCACACTTTCCATAACTTACAACTGAAGTCTTGAGTTATGACCTGCATGCTGGCTGCTTGTGCTTCCAGATGGTCTCAGATATAGACTTAACTCTTTAAGAGTTGTGGAAAGAATGTTACAACATCCTTTCCTGTATGGAGTTAATTGAGAAATCCTAGGCCAATGTCTAAGGACACTGAGATCTGCCTGTATACAGTCTGCATAGGGGAGTCTAAGCCTTCAGTTGACAACCAGCCCTCAGAAATGAATTGAGTTTGTAAATTAAGAGTCCACTGTAACTTCCATTTAAATGATCTCATTATCTAGGCCCAATAAGCATACCAATACAAATTTGGCAAGTTCTAATGCATTGTATTTTCTTTTAAAAATGATAAAGTGAGATCTGTTTAGACTGCTACAAATAGTAGAATATATAACTTGGGCTCTGGAATCAGAATGATCTGGCCTTGTCACACAAAAACTATAAGCTCATTTGAACATAGTGGTACATGCCTGTAATCCCAGCACTCTAGGAGGCTGAGGTAGGAAGACTGTATGCTCAAGCCTAGACTGGGCAGTTTAGCAACTTATGAGAAATCCTATCTCCAAAATAAGAAAGAAGATGCCAGCCCCTTCCTGTTAGTTAGCACCATTCACAGGCTGCAGGGAGGTGAACAATAAGCCAGCCACTTCCTGTGAGAGTAGGCGCCATGCACCAGCCATAAGGAGGACAACCAGACACCAGCCCCTCTCAGCATGGGGCTTGGAGACAAGAAGAGTCAAGGTTCCCACCCCTCACCACGAGCAACTGGCTGATCCAGAGAAACACAGGCAGAGATGATAGCTATTGAAGTAAAATACAAGATAATGCTTGTAATGTTTAGTGTTTCATTGACTTTGCAAGCTTAAAGCTGATGATCATCTATTTAGAGGATAACAATACACAGTATAGCATCCATGGGGGATCTCTTTCTGAAGGTGGTAGCCATTGTGAATTACCTGTTATCTTCTTTTAAAGTCCTGTGTTGTTTTCATTGTTTGGTTTGATTTTATTCTTTTTTTTTTCTTTTTCTTTCTTTTTTTTTTTTTTTTTGCCGCACCAGGGATCAAACTCACAACCTCACGTCTCTCAGACAGGCGCTTAAGCCACTGAGCCAAACACCCAGCCCTGGTTTTTTGAGGCAGGGTCGCACTATGTAGCTCAGGCCGGCCTTGTGCTTGTGTTGTAGCCCAAGCTGGCCTTGAACTCACAATGCTCCGCCTACCTCAGCTTCCAAGTTGGTTTGATTTTATTCTGTTCTGTTTGATTTTATTATATCTGATAGCATAAGGAGCTATTTCAAAGATAACAAGATATATTATGGTAGCTATTTTGGATGTACTATTATTTTGTTTTGAAGTCCTGTATTGTGTTCATTGCTTTGTTTTTATTGGTTCTATTCTGTTCTGTTTTGATTTTCCTATGTCTGATGGTATGGGCAGTTATTTTGAAGACAAGAAGATTATGGTAACCACTGTTGATTTTCTATTATCTTTTTTTGAAATCTTGCATCATTTACACTGTTTTGCTTTGATTTGCTTTATTCTGTTTTATTTTGCTTGGTTTTATTCTCTTTAAAAAAAATACATACATATATATATATATATATATATATATATATATATATATTTTTTTTTTTTTTTGGCAACACCAGGGATCAAACTCACAACCTCGCACCTGCCAGGGCAGGTGCTTAAGCCACTGAGCCGAACTCCCGGCCCTAGTTTTTCAAGACAGGGTCGCACTATGTAGCTCAGGCCGGTCTTGCACTTGCGTTGTAGCCCAAGCCGGCCTCAAACTCACAACGCTCCTCCTGCCTCCGCCTCCCAAGTGCTGGGATTAAAGGCATGCGCCACCACGCCCGGCTATTAAAAATATATATATTAAAAAAAAAAAAAGAAAGAAAGAAAGAAAAGAAAAGAAAGAAAACAGGACTGGGAAGGGACTTCCAGGAAGATAGCAGAGCAGTAAGCAGCAAGTCAACCTCTCCAAGATTCGGAATCCAGACACCGGAAAATAACTTGGGGAAGAAAAGGAAGGTGGTGGATCCCCAGGACCCAGGAAAGATCTGAAGGGAAAACTGACGCCCACAGAGAAAGTGAAGAGACAGGTCTCACTGCAGAAAACAGAGGGGAAAATCCACACTTTCTCCCCAGCTCCTGATTCACTGCATGAAAGAGGAGGATTGGATCTACAGAGGCACAGTGAAGGCACAGTGAAAGCCTCCAGGGAGAAATACACCAGGTGAACAAAGCAATGGATGCTGTGTGCTGCAATGGCTGGTGAGTGACTCTAAGCTACTTCTGTGTCCCCTGGAGAGGGTGCTTAGTTGGATGCCAGTCAAGAGTGGGGCCAACAGAACCAGGGACCTGGAGCAGTGGTAGGCTGGCTTCATCTCAGGACTGCCAGTGTTGAAATCTCACAGTGACTAGGTGAGGGACAACTGCAGATGTCCAGAGTCAGGGAGAGATGGTCAGGCCAGCAAGAGACACCCAGAGTGTTGCAGTCTGAATAACTCAGGCCCCAACCCCACAAGCAGATACTGCCTGAATCTCTGCAGATTTGAAAGTACCAAAACTGGTACCCTGCTCAGCAGGCTTGCTGGGATTATCCAGCAAGGCTTTCCTTTGGTTACCAGCGACAGCAGAAGAAAGCCCTGAATTGGACACTACCATAAAACTACAGATCCTGGAAAATAACCACAGGTTTGAAATCACAGAGAAACTTCTTTCCTTTGCTTTTGTTTTTTCTTCCAATTGTTTGTTACTGCTTTTTCATGAATGTGAACAAAGTTTTCAGTTTTGTTTTGTTCTTGTGTTTGTTTTTTCCTTCTTTCTTTCTCTCTTGTCTCAGTTTTCTAAGGCTTGGGTAATCTTCCTTTGTCCTTCAGTCTTGCTTCCAATCTCTTTGTCTTCTTTTATTTATCTATTTTTTCCTCTGATTCCTTTAAAATTTTCTCCTTTTAGAGTCAAATCACTCTATTGAGTGAATATTTGCTGTATATAGTTGTCTGATTTGTCTTAAATCTTTTTATATAGCTATAAATCTTATACCTATGGTTAAAGCTGGCAAATTAATAGTTATCAGAGTTTGTCCTTTTCTAGAGTGTGCTTTATGCTATTATTACTGATTGTGCTACTTTAGCCAAGGTGACAAAGCTGTGATCAACTGATCTTCCTTGCATGCCAACACCTAGATTGTGATGGTCATAAACAATACTATAGTTCAGCACCAAAGAACTGGGTGTTAGGCCAAACAGGCAGCAATCTTTCATCCCTAATACATTTGGACAGACTCAAAAGCCAAAAGCCAGCTATGCCTAGAAGACATCTCTGAAAAGTAGTCATTTCCTAAACACAGAAAACAAATTTAAAAAGTGATAAAACACTAAAGCAAGATGCAACCCATAATCCCTAACTCGCCCAGAGCAAATCAATAGGGTATTAAAGAGGAAGAAATTAAAAGCCACCCAGCTAAATTTTATGAAATGGTGGCAGTAGATGTAACAAAACAGATCAATAAGTCTCTTGACAAAAACAAAGCAGAGATAATTAAAGAGATGATGACCATAATGAAGGAATGATTAGTGAATCTCGAGTACATACAGATTAAAAAAAAAACAAAACAAAACAAAAAAGAGGAGCTTAGGAAAAATGTGGAAATCATGAATGCCCAACATAAAAAAGAACTGAATCCCATAAAACAGGCTCAAATAGAAATCTAGGAGATTAAAAATTCTACTAAAATATGCACAGCAGAGTACACCAATGTAAAGATAAGACTATCAGACAGAAGACAGGCTTGTGGCTGGCAGTCATCAAATGAAAGATCTCTTAAAAATACCAAGGGACCATGAAAAATCAATCCAACAGCTGGTAGGTGATGTAAAGAAGACTAATATAAAATTAATTGGAATCAATGAAGAATGTAGCATGGTGGGTATTAAAAAATTTGTTCATGGAAGTACTAGCAGAAACTTTACATGCATGGAAAAAGGATTGAGATACAGATAAGTGTGGCATAGTCATTAAGGAAATACATCATTAAGTAGTCATGTAGAAAAAAACTATACCAAGGCATATAACAGGTAAGACTCCAAAAATTCAACACAAGAACAGAATATTAAAACCTGTTAAAGAAACAAATCACCTATAAAGGAATATCCATCAGAATCAAAGAGATGTCTCAATTCACAACCTTAAGTTAAGGAGAGCTTGAAGTGAAGTATTTCAAGCCCTAAAAGAAAAAAGCTTCCAACCCATATTGATGTACCCCATAAAATTATCTTTCAAAACTAATGGAGAAAAAAGATACTTCAATAGTCACACCTGAAGAAATCATCAAACCATCACTCCAAAAAGTTGTGAAGGATATTCTAGAAAAAGACAACAAAGATAACAATTCCATGAATCCTAATAGGATGAATCTACCAGGAAAGCAAGCAATTAAACAGAAGGGAAAGAAAGGGAACCAACAACAGTTATGACAGAGAAGGCAGAGCACCAGGCCTCACCCTCACCAGATGATCCCCACCGGGAAATCAGCAGCATGTACAGGCTGCTGCCAGAGTGGGGACAGCCACATCCAAGCCTCTTTCCATGAGTCAGAGCCATCCGTAGACTTCGAAGTGAAAGAACCAGGCCTCACCTGCAAGCGATCCTGGCCAGGAAACCATATCATTTTCATTGTTTTGCTGAGTTGGATTTTATTCTCTTTTGTTTATGTTAAATCTGATGGCATGAGCAGCTATTTGAAAGACAGCTAGACATATTACAATAGCCATTTTGGATTTACTATTGGCTTGTTTTGAAGTCCTGTATTGCATTCATTGTTTTGTTTTTATTGTTTCTATTCTATTCTGTTCTCAATTTTTACTATGTCCGAAGGTATCTGCAGCTATTCTGAAGGCAATAAAAGGCATTATGGCAACTATTGTTGGTTTTGTAAGGTCTTGAAGCCCTATATCACTTATACTGGTTTATTTTGATTGGTTTTATTCTGTTTCATTTTCCTTGGTTTTATTCTCTTTAAAAAAAAATGACAAAGATGAGTCAATACATATCAGTTATAACCATCAATGTAAATGGCCTTAAAAATGATAAAATGGAAGGTACAAGTGGAAAAGGGTACTCATTACTGATTCAAGAAGTCCACATAAAGTTGACCAGATTTCACACAGCTTCCTTGCACAATTTTTCTCTTGGTTTCACTGGTCGACAAAAAGAGATTCTTTACTGAGCACAAAGTTTGGCCATAAACCTGTTCTCTGGACTGTCTGCCCTTTTATAAACCTAAATAACCCTCTGACCTACAGCAATCCAATCCTATGCCTTCAGCGTTCAATGACAGGAAAGGGAACTTGAGGCAGAGGTCAAAACTGGCATGAGCTTCTTCTTTTCTCCTCCCACTCCTTTCTTCTCCTCTGCATCCCCCTCCCCCTCCTTCTGAAACAGGGTCTAGCTATGCAGTTCAGGCTGGCCTCGAACACACATTAATCTTCCTTCCCTCAGATTCCCAAGTACTGGGATTACAGGCATGTGCCACCCCACCTGGCTGGCACTAGCTTTGTGAAATACAATTATATAATAACTACAAAAACTATTAACTCTGAATGTTGCCCACTAGAGAAATTCAAAACATCTCCTTAGTAAACTTGCATTTACCATCACTTCTATATTTCCTGTGGCTTTCTCAGCATTATCACTGATACCGTTTCTTAACTCCTTTAGGAGACCCTGAATCCCAGAAACAGCTTCTCTGAGCAAAGGATTATCTGATTTCCTTCTTAATGAACAATTTATTCAAAATTAAAAATTTATAGTTCCCTGAAAACAGATAGTTTTCATTTGTTCTATCATATTCATTCTCTACCCTTCTCTGCCTTATGACACACCCTCTGGGACTATACTCTAAAAGTTCTGTCAAGGTTGTTAACGAATTGGTCACTAATTGGGGAATTATATATAGTATGTACATTACAACATTCATAACAAAGAAATTGTCAAAGGAAACTCCAATTTGATAACTTCACTTTTATTTTGCATAACTCTTATATGCACTACTATGTATAACAGATCACAAAACTACAGTACTGTACAATACAATCAAAAACTACAGTACTGTAGAAACAAAGTGCACTGCACAAAAAGACATTAAGGCTCTATAAACAAGATGTACAGAACTGTACAAAAAAAAGGTTATCAGTTCAAGAGGCAGGTCATAAGTCTGAACAGTTGTTAAACAGGTAGGTCATTAAACAAGGAACATCTCTTCCTTGTGGTTTATATAACCAATGGTACACACATAAAGCAGAGACTCTTTAGACTGCCAAAATACGTAATCACCAAATACAAACCCCAAATATGAGCAAAACAAAGATTTTCATCATAAGCAGGCAAATCACAAATCAGTATCATGCAGAAAGGGAGAAATTTCACTTCAATCTTTAAGAAACCAACTGACAAAACTCTTAGCATATTAACGAAAGAATACTGCTAATTTTAGCTTGCAGTTCAAAATGGGGCTCATCATCATCCCTAATGAAGTACATTCTAGAGCATACTCATTTGTAAACAATTTTGACAAACTATAATATATTTACATAAAAGGAAAGAGATGATTACCACCTCCACCCCAAATCTAAGTCATCCAGAGTTGCTTGAATATCACCACTATGCAGTGGCCCTTCTTTTCTAAGGGGTCCTGATAATCTACATGTTAAGATTCATAAACACAAGCCGGGCGTGGTGACACACACCTTTAATGCCAGCACTCGGGAGGCTGAGGTAGGAGGAGTGTTGTGAGTTCGAGGTCGGCTTGGGCTACAACATGAGCACAAGGCCGGCCTGAGCTACACAGTGCGACCCTGCCTCAAAAAACCAGGGCTGGGAGTTTGGCTCAGTGGCTTAAGCGCCTGTCTGACAGGAGCCAGGTTATGAGTTCAACTGCGGTGCCACAAATAAATAAATTAATTAATTAATTAAAATAAACTTGAAACTTTTATAAGTACATGGATGCAGCCGGGCGTGGTGGCGCACGCCTTTAATGCCAGCACTCGGGAGGTTGAGGTAGGAGGAGCGTTGTGAGTTCGAGGCTACAATGCGAGCGCAAGGCCGACCTGAGCTACATAGTGCGACCCTGCCTCAAAAAACCAGGGCCAAAAGTTTGGCTCAGGGACTTAAGCGCCTGAGAGGCGCGTGGTTGTGAGTTCAATCCCCGGTGCCGCAAAAAAAAAAAAAAGATTCATAAACACCATGTAAAACATTTCATACAAAAACAGAAGTGGAGCAATAATGACAACTCCTTGGCCAGGCAGGAAGGCAGAAGTGGTTCTAATCAAACCAATTCTGGATTGCTGATTTTCTCCAACTAGAGGGACCACTAATTTGCTCTGCCAACAGCATAAATTTACTTACTCCCAGCTTTCTCAATGTTGTTTCCCTAAGTTATTCAAGATAGCATCACTAAGCAAAAATAGGGAGACTTAGAAAACATTTTCCCTTGGCTCTTCTCTAGAAGAAGATAATAAATCTATGTAAGGAATGAAAAGGTTGGGTTTTTATCGTTGTGTTTTTTGAGGCAAGTGTCACTAGGCAGTTCAGGTTGGCCTTGAACTTGCTAAATAGCTCAGGGTCCTCATGGTGATTCTCCTGCCTCAGCCTCCCATTGCTGGGATTACAGGAATATGCCACCATACTGGCAAAGAGGGCAAAGGATGAAATGACCAAGGACAGGAGGACTTTCTAACTCAGAAAAGTTGATGGGGAGAAAAGGACTTAGATGATTTTTTTTTTTTTTGCTTTGGGCTGGGGTTGTGGGGGTTAACTTTACAAAAGCTCTTCCTGTTTGTACATACTCCTGTATTAGTTTGCCAGGTTGCCATAACAGAACACCACAGACTGGGTAGCTTACCAACACGAATTTACTGCTCACAGTCCAAGACCAATGACCAGCAGATTTGGGTTCTTCTGAGGCCTTTCTTTTAGGCTCAAAGATGGCCATCTTCATCCATGGCCTCTGTGCATAAATACCTCAGGTATCTTTTTCTTCTCAGAAGGCCAACAGTCATTTTGGATTCTAGCCCTACCCTAACAATCTCCTTTTAATTCAATCACTTCTTTAAAGACCTTCTGTCCAAATATAGCTAGATTCTGAGCTACAGAATAGAAATTCAATGTGTATATTTGGGATAGGAGATACAATTTAGTCAGTAAAACTCCCCAGTGCTCAGAAGGTCCTGTGCTTATAAAGCACCTGCTGTTTGTGGTTGAGATGATGACAATTCTGAAGATGATGACAAAGACAGGGATGGTGGGAGTGATAAAAATCTCACACGTAATTCTTAGTTTTCTGCTCATATCGCACAAGTAAGAATTTCTAAACTGTAATTCCAGCACTTGGGAGGCTGAGGCAGGAGGATCAATGCAAGTTTGAGGCCAGCATGGACGGCTCCATGATGAATTTCAGCAGCCTGATCTACATAGCAAGGTACTGTCTCAAAAGGAAACAAAACAAAACAAAACAAAACAAAACCCTCACAAAAAATTGTAGTAGTCCAGAAAAAACAAAACAAAACAAAAAAAAAACCCCACACACATTGAGAAAACTGTCTACTGATTGGCCAGGTCTGCCAAGTCAGTCCAGCAGAAGCCAAATCTGGCCTCACTCTCACTGAACTTTATTTTGAAATGTCATTTAATCTATAGGTGCTTCCAGGATAAAACCTGTCAGGAAGGAGAACAGAAAATAGCACAAAAGAAATTTCTCCCCACTCCTGGATCCTATTAAGTGTCTTGCCTGCCATGTTGTGTCCCAGTCTAGAGACACAAGACAAGGGACCTGGCACAGCATTCTGTGAGAGAATGTGGGCCTGAGGGAAGGAGAAAGGATCTGTAATCATTGGCTGTAGTTACTCACCAGCCTCTCCAGTTCTAATAGCTTACTGCAAACTTCTGGGAGATGATGTAGAGGGAGATAGGGAGAGAGGAGGCTACATCCTTATCCTAAGGTTTAATGCGGACATCACAAATTGCTGGGTCCTTTGTTCAAATGAAATAAACATCTATCTCACATTAACATTAACGATACTCCTACAGGTTAGAAAGCCCTTTCACATACATGGTCTCATTTGATCCTTAGAACAATCCTATTAAGTAGCAAGAGGAAAAAGTCAAAAGGTAAGATATTCTGAACAATTATAAAAGTGATGTAATTTGCCCACCCAATCCAAAGCATATCTTTTTCAGCCTGACAGAAAGACTATCAGAAAATGCAATGGACTTGAAGGGATTTGATATACTCTGATCCCAATATAGAAGAAAAGAAAGTAACCCCCACTTAAAATTGCCCACAATTGTATAAACTAGAGCTTAAAAGTTCAATCCTTTGCAAAAGACAGAAGTAGTTGGGTCTTAACTAGGAAGTACTATGCAAGACTCCTACGTGGTCACCACCATTCACACAGTAGACTCTGGAAGTAGCAGAGGGAATAGGAAAGTTTAAAGCAGATGGGATACAAGCCTGCGCCTTTGGGAAAAAATGAATGTCAAAGTTAAAGAAAAATCAGCATGAAAGAGAGACATCGGTGATATTGAGGGGAAAAGGCTAACAAATCTGAAGACATAAGCAAATTTGGGGGAGACAAAATAACACTTAAAAATGATAATGATAACATTAATAAGCAATAACATTGGCTAACACTTAGTGAATACTTATAAAATGTTACGCTTTGTACATGCATCATTTCAACATGCCAGAGAAGATAATTTTATCCCATTTTACAGAAGAGGCGAGATAATGAGTAAATTGTTCACAGCCACACAAGTAGTAAGTGGCAGAGCCAGTTTTAAACGTAGGTCTGTCTGGCTTTAGAAGCTGAGCACTTAGCCATTTCGCAATCCTTACTCACATTCATATTTAACTTAAACATCATCATTAACAGTCACTAAGTACCTACATGTGAAAGTCGTCCTATGATTCAGTTAAATTTAACAAAGACTCAAAGAAAAGCTGGGTGTTGCCTATGTGATACTCAAATGTCAATCTACAGTGGTCAATAAAAAACACTTTATGGACATGCAATGAGTATGTCTGTCTTGTTACTTTTCTTGTTGCTGAGACAAAATACTCGACACTCACAAGCTAAAGGACCAAAGGTATTTCAGCTCACAGTCTGTAGAGATTTAAGCTCACAATTGGCTATATCCAAGGCATGGTGGCATGGCAGGGAGATGTGGCAGAGGAGAAACAGTCCATGGCAGGTCAGGCAGAAAGCAGCAAGCAACAAGCCTTCTGGAGTTTTATCCTATCTAGGCTACAAGTCTATTGGACGGTGCCACCCACACCCAGGGTGGGTCATTCCACTGTTCACACCCAAAGCTCTTCTAAACCAATTAGTGGGCTAATCCAGTACTATACACCTTTAATCCCAGAATCACACACCAGGATCCAGTCACCTCCCAAAAGTCCCACCTCTGAGTACATGAGGCTTTGGGAGGATATCTATTTATAAACCCTAATAAAGTCCCAGCTGCATTTGGAAAACTACTATGACTGCAGTGCTGTGATGGGGCAGAAGCACAGCTGAAATAATACACACATAGGATGCAGGCTGAGAAACATACCATAAAGAGATTAAAATCTCACAATGGCTTGCATTCTTTCTCTGTTGGTGTAGAGGTATGGAGGCAGGAAGGAGTCACTAAATAGCTACTCGTTACCATTAGCAGGAGAGCTAGAAGCAAGGTTTATCTTTGCAGTACTAGGGACCAGTGTGTGAAGCTCTTGGAATGAGAAATCTTCTCGCATTACTCCAAACCACTCCAACACTAACCAAAATACCTGTCAAACCTAGGGTTCCATGTATCTGTAATTAGTAAATCTGTCTGTAATCTCCCTTGTTTTCTGATCTAGGACACCAAATTATTTCTTTAAAAAAAATCGTATCATCATTTATAGGTCATTGGTTTTGTTATGTTTTGCTTTGTTTTTTGAGGCACCGTCTCAATATCAACATGAGGTGCAGGCTGGCCGTGAACTCACTATATAGCCCAAGGTAGCCTTGTCCTCCTGCCTCAGCCTCCCAAGTTTACAGGCATGGTCACCACACCCAGGTACAGGCACTTCTGGAAAGAAAGAACATAGATATATTAAATCGTTAAGTTTAAACCTTAGATATCCTTTGGTTCACATCTATTCTTTTCTAAGAAAGGAAGGAAGAAAGGGATCTAGGCAGTGTGACTGATGTATTTTCTGTGTGAAATCACTATCTCTGTTTATCTTGTCAACTTAGTTTGGCAAATTCTTTTCCATTGCAGGAAGCATGCAACAGGCACAATGACACACATCTGTGATTCCAGCACTTGGGAGGCTGAGGCAGGAGGATTGCCCCAAGTTTGAGGCCAGTCTGGGCTACCTAATGAGTTCAAGACCACCCTAAATTACACAATGAGACCCTGTCTCAAACAAACAGACAAACAATGCAGGAAGCATGAACAGAACTCCTAATTCTTGGATAAAATGTCTTCATTGGATTTTGCAGGTTTCTGAAGCATTTTAGCCACATTTATAAAAGGTGAAACATTTGAGGGCTGGGAATGTAACTCAGTAGCGGAGCACTTGCCTAGCAAGCACAAGACTCTGGGTCTGATTCCCCAGTACCACATACAGTACACACACACACAAAAAAAAAAACACTGAAATGTTTCTGTCATATAATTTCAAGCCTGCAAAAGATATGACAAAATAGGACTATTATTTTCTTTAGCCAAATTCACCAATCGCTCAATTGTTTACTGAACATTACTGTTGAATGATATTTGCTTTATCATTTTTTATCTCTCATAACCACTTGAGAGAAAGTATGGGGTGTCATGTTCTTTTATTCCTACTTTAGTGTGTATTTCCTGAAGATAAGAACATTCTTGCACATAGCCATGGTTATATAACATTGATAAGCACAGATTGAGCATCTGCTATGGTTCACATAGAGAACGATCTCCTAAAGCCTCATGTGTTCAGAGGTGGGGCTTCTGGAAGGCGACTGGATCATGGTGATTTTATAGATGACTTGCTGTTAGGAGGTGGCACCTGGTTGGAAGAGACAGGTCACTGGAGTTATATCTCCCTCCCTGACTACTACTCTGCTTCCAGCTCCAACAATGAAAGCAGCATTCCTCCACCCAGCCCTCCCACCATGTTGATACTGCCTTGGAGCCAACCAACCGGACAGAAAATGTGAGCCAAAATAAACTTCTCCTCCTTTAAACTGTGTGAGGTATTTTATTGTACCCCCAAATAATGAATATTGTAATCCAAGTATTGTAATCTCTCTTTTTTTTTTTTTTCGGCACCGGGGATAGAACTCACAACCTCGCACCTGCCAGGGCAGGCGCTTAAGCCACTGAGCCAAACTCCCAGCCCTGGTTTTTTGAGGTAGGGTCGCACTATGTTGCTCAGGCCAGTCGTGCACTCACGTTGTAGCCCAAGCTGGCCTCCAACTCACAACACTCCTCCTGCCTCAGCCTCCCAAGTGCTGGGATTAAAGGCATGCACCACCACACCTGGCTTGTAATCCCTTTTCTAATCTTCCTCACAATTCAGAAAATTATATTTATAATTCCATTGAAACGTTACTGGAATCCCAGCAAGTTAATTCCAATCTACCATCTCCAATACAACCTGTGGCAAGAGTAAAGACACCAAGACATATCCAAAGTTAAGGGCAGCTAAGGGGTCCTAAGCCTGATCCAAGTGAGGATATGCAGGCAGAGGCCTTGATCCAAGATCTCTCCCAAAATGTATTATTTTGTCTAGAAGTGGGTGGCTCAAGAATGAGTGACAGGGAGGTTGGCAAGAACTATGTGAGTAACTTGAGCTGGCTAGCCATTTAGAGCGAAAAACATCTTTGCGAAATGTAGGGAGAATGACATGCGGAAGGATCAATCTGTATAATTAAATTAAGGTAGCATTTGAACTGTTTTTGGAGGCTATTTCTTCAGTTTCTAATATGTAAACTTTTGTGCCCTGGGGACTCATAGCCTCTATTTCAAGGCTCCAACCCAGTTGACATTCCCGGAGCTGACCGACTGTCACTCTGCTATGCTTGGATCTTTCAGAGAGAGTACTATGTGAGGAAACAGGAGACTGTCAGACTGGCCCCAAAGATTACATATCAGTACTTCAGCTGGCCTTATTTGCATTCCTTAGAGCCAACTGAAGACAGAAAGGAATAGCATAGTCCACTCTGTACATATCAGTATATGGAAACAAGACTAATGTTGCAGCAATTGTTCTGTATTCAAGGGGAGTTGCTCAAATTGTCTCACACAATATTTTGTCACAGCAACAAGAAAGTGATTAAGACGGCATCTCTGTTTGGCTTACACTTAGATGTCCTTCTCATGTGCTCATAGGTAGAGCTTTTGGGAATGACTGGATATGTGATACTGTAGCAGTCTGCTGATGGGTCATAGCTGAGTATGTGTTAGGAAGTGAAGCCTGGTGGGAAGTGATGGGTCACTGCGAGTGTGGCCTGAAGTGTGTGTATGTGTGTGGATCCCTACTCCTCCCTTGATGGCTCACTGCTTCCTGCCTGCTATACCATGGACTGTTTCTTCTCTGCCATGCCACCCTGCCTTGGAGCCAGTCAACTATGAACTGAAACCTCTACAAACTGTGAGCCAAAATAAACATCTTCCCCTTTAAATTGGCAGTGTCGGATGTTGTACCTCAGTGATGAGAATATAACTAAGACAGTCTTTAACCCCGAAATTCAACATCTGACATACTACAAAATCCAAAACTTTGAGTGCCAATATGACAACATACTTGGAAAACACATACCTGACCTCATTTGTCAGACTGCAGTCAAAACACAGGCTCACTAAAAACAACTGTATAAAATTATGTTTAAGGTACACATACAGTATAAGGTATATGTAAAACATAAATGAATTTTGTGTGTAGACATATGTCTCATCTCCAAGACACCTTATTATATATATATATGCAAATATTCTAAAATTCAAAAGAATCTGAAACACTTTTGGTCTCACATATTTAGAATAAGGGATACTCAGTATATAATAACATGCAATCCTATCTATAGTCAAATTTTATAAAAAGCTCCAATAATGTGATGCATAGATTTCCCTCCAAACCTGGAATCATATTCATGATCACACTAGTGCATTTAGATATCCTTATTCTTTCAGCTTTTATTTATACTATTTCTCCCACATACAAAATTCTCACTCTTTCTGAATGTTATGTACCTTTCCAAGTCTAAATTAAGTTGTGTTTCTTTTTGTTTTGGTTTTTGAGACAGGGTTTCACTATGTAGTTCAGGCTGGCCTCAAACTTTCAGTGATCCTTTTGCCTCGGTCACCCTAATGCTGAGATTACAGGTGTGAGCCACCACGCCTGGTAAGTCTTATTTCTTTAATAAGGATTTTTCTGATCCAGTCAAACAGGCTGTCTCTCCTCTGAATTTCTAGATAATCTCATGATCTTATAAATATAACAATCTGTATACACTGTCTTATACTGTCTGATTCTATGTGCATGTGCATACCTATTTACAAATTCTTATCTCTGATGATTACTGAACACAGGCTTTTAAGTCATATAGACCTAAATTCAAATCTAAATCAAGATTCTACCATTTTTCAACTGTGTGGCTGGCTAGGTTTAGTCTCCTAATTTTCAAAGTGATGATTTAATTAATTAATTAATTATGGTTTTCTTGGGATAGGGTTTCACTAAGTAGTTCAGGCTGTCCTTGAACTTACTATGTAACCCAAACTGGCCTCAAACTCAGGCAAAATCTCTGCCTCAACATGCCGTGTGCTGGGATTACAGGTGTGCACCACCATATCCAGTTTAAAATGGTGATTTTAACAAATTAACTGGTAAGATTTCTATGAAGATGTCATAATTGCATCTCAGGTAACTTAGAAGTTTTTTTTTTTCTTCTTTTTTTCTTTTTTTTGTCTTTTTGAGACAGGATCTCACCTATGCAGTCGGCCTTGGGCTCACTTTGTAGCCCAGGCTCATCTCGAACTCGCAATGATCCTCCTGCTTCAGACTCCTGAGTGCTGGGATTACAGACGTGCACCACCATGCCTGGCAACTTAACAGTTTTGAGGGGACTAAAACCTCTCTGATTTTATCACAGTATGTCATATTAAAAAACATTTAAAAACTGTTAGGTATGCAACATTTCTAATTTCCAAAGGGAAAAACAGCTGGGCGTGGTGGCGCACGCCTTTAATTCCAGCACTCGGGAGGCTGAAGTAGGTGGAGCGTTGTGAGTTCAAGGCCGGCTTGGGCTACAATGAGAGCACAAGGCCGACCTGAGCTACATAGTGTGACCCTTCCTCAAAAAACTAGGGCCAGGAGTTTGGCTCAGTGGCTTAAGTGCCTGTCTGGCAGGCACGAGGCTGTGAGTTCAATCCCTGGTGCCGCAAAAAATAAATAAATAAATCAAATTTAAAAAAATTAAAAAAACAGGGAAAAATAAATAAAATATACACTTCTCAAATGAAGACATATAAACAGCAAATAAAGATATGAAAAAATGTTCAACATCACTGATCATTCAAGACATGCAAATTAAAACAACACTGAAATTGCACCTCATTCCAGAAAGAATGGCTATCAAAAAGAAATCAAACAATAACAAATGTTGGAGGGACAGTGAGGAAAAAAGAACCCTTCTTCACTGTTGGTGGAAGTGTAAACTGGTGCAACCACTGTGGAAATCAGTGTGGAGATTCCTCAAAACACTAGGAATGGATTCAGCCTGCTTTCCCATTTTTGGACACATGACCCAAAACACAATTTAAAAGTGTAGAGGTTTAGGGGGAGGAACAAGATGGCGGAACACTAAGCAGCAGAATAAATAGCCCCCCTGAGAGATACCATCCAGATGCCGGAATATAGCCACATGGGGGAAGACAAGAAGGAAGGAAGTGGGTCCTCTGAACCCAGGAAGAATTTAAAGCGAGAACTGAAGCCCACAGAAAGAGTCAAAAGAAACACTTAAACAAAGAAGGTGGTAGCTGGTGGTGCCTCTGCCCAGAGCCGGACCCACTGTGTGAGAGGAGCTGCTGGAACCTGGGGACCCACGATCAAGGTGCTGCAGCGGCAGTGACCCCGGAGGCCTCTGCCGAGAGAGGCAGCATTGGAGGAGAGTGGCAGTGGACAGGGGAAGCAGACCTGGAGGACTGAACTGGCTGACGGTGAGTGTGCAGAAGTCTTCACCCTCCCCTGAGAGAAAGAGATTGGGTGGGAGACACCTTTGAGTTGGGCTGGGAACCCCTAGCTGGCCACAGACCCGTGGAGGTTGCTCAGGCTGTGCACATTCTGGGGGCCACTTCGGAGGGTCCCTGCAGGTGACCAGCTCAGTCTGGAGATGGCAGCTCCATGTGCGCTCCAGGGGTGGTGGTGGAGAGTCCACAGGTGACTGGCCCACCAGCCCAGGTTCGTGGGTGGTGGCTCCACCCCTGCACGCACTGTACCAGCCAGTAGGGAGCCAAGGCAGGCTGGGGAAAGGCAGCAGATAACACTGTAACAGCGCTCCCAGTGGCAACCATCAGATATCCACAATCAGCACTGACTAGAAGAACCAGTCTCACTTCAGAGAAATTGCAGCCAATGCAAGGAGTGCCTGGGTCCCCAGTACCCATTTGCCCAGAAGAACTCAGGAATATGTCAAGATGAAGACACAAAAGGCAGTCTCTGGCCTCCAATTCAAACAGGGTAAGTCCAGGAGATGCAAACGCAGAAAAAATTGGGAGTCCCACAACTAAAGTTTCTGAGGTGATGGCAACTGAAGCAAAGAAACAACTTCAAGAGGCTATAAAAGAAATTAGAACAGAAATACTAACTCAACTAAAACAAGAAATGAAAAACATAATAAAAGAACTGCTAGGCAACTCCAAAGGAGACATAGATGAAAAAATGGAGCATAGGAAAACGAGGGAAACCTGGAATGAACAATACAAAAAAGATTTAGAATACATGAAACAGATTCAAAGAGATTACCAGGAAATCAAAAACTCCAATGAACATTGGCAAAACCACTTGAAAGAAACTAAAGATAGATTTTCAAACCTTGAAGACAGGTTTGCAGCTTGTGATCATGAAAGGAAAGATCTCTTAAAAATACCAAGGAACCTGGAAGCAACAATACAACAGCTGCAAGACAACACAAAGAAACATAACTTAAGAATAAAAGGTGTGAGTGAAAAAGCAGGGATCAATACAAATGAAATTAAAAGCCTATTTACAGAAATAATTTTAGAAGCCAGGCATGGTGGCGCATGCCTTTAATCCCAGCACTCAGGAGGCTGAGGTAGGAGGAGCATTCTGAGTTTGAGGCCAGCTTGGGCTACAACTCGAGTGCAAGGCTGGTCTGAGCTACATACCCTGCCTCAAAAACTAGGGCCAAGAGTTTGGCTCAGTGGCTTAAGCGCCTGTCTGGCAGGCACTAAGTTGTGAGTTTGATCCCCAGTGCCACAAAAAAAAAAAAAAAAAAAAAAAAAAAAAAAAAAAAAAAAAAAAAAAAAAAAAAAAAAAAAAAAAAAAAAAAAAAAAAAAAAAAAAAAAAAAAAAAAAGAAAGAAAGAAAAGAAAAGAAAAAAAGAAATAATTATAGAAAACTTCTCAAGCAGGGGAAAAGGAAGTGACTTTCAGATAAGTGAAGCATATAGAACTCCAGCTAACCATAACCAAAATAAATCTACACCCAGACATATAATAATCCAGATCCCAGAAATTCAACACAAGAACAGAGCATTAAAAGCTGTTAGAGAAAAGAAACTGATTGCCTACAAAGGAAAACCCATCAGAATCACACAACAGACTTCTCAACACAAACCATCAGGTCAAGAAGAGCTTGGAGTGAAGTATTTCAAGCCCTGAAAGAAAACAACTTTCAACCCAGATTGATGTACCCTGCAAAACTATCTTTCAAAATTAATGGAGAAACAAGATACTTCCATGACAAAGAACAAGTGAAGGAATTTATGACCACCAAGCCAACCCTACAAAGAATACTGAAGGAAATTTTAGAGAGAAATAAAAAAGACCACAGCTCCAGAAACACTGGCAGAGGGATATCGCCAAGTGGGGCAGACAACTGAGTAGAGAGGAAAAGTGGGCAGCCAACTAGAGGAAAGTGACACGGCGGAGACGAGGCAGTGCATGTTGGCCTTAACCATTAACGTAGATGGCCTCAATCCACCAATGGAAAGAAACACAGGCAAAGTGGATCAGGAGACAGGATCCACCAAAATACCTCATACAAGAAACACATTAAACTCGAAAGAGGGTTCACAGACTGAAAGTCAAAGGGGAGAGAACAATGCTGTATGTGATGGGGAACCAGAAAGAAATAGGGGTAGCTTGCCCATTAGCTACATAGTGGACAAGAAAGATATGGCATTTTTATCCAATGGAAAACTACTCAGCTATAAAGAAAAATAACCTCAAGCCTCTTATAGGTAAATGGACACAACTTAAGATCATGTTTATGGATGAAATGACCCAGAGCCACATGGGTGAGCATCATGTTATCTCCCTAGTACAGAAAAACTAAAGGAGTTAGTAAGATTCAAAATACACAATGCATATTGTAAAAATGAAGGGGGAGGAAGTGTCTAAAAAGGGCAGGCAGTGGCCATTGTTAATCTATCATTGGGATTTGAGTCCTGTATTGTTTTCATTGAGCTGTTTAGTTTGGTCTTATTCTATTTTGGTTTGCCTAATTCTATTATATTCGATGGCATAGACACCTATTTCAAAGATAACAAAACACATTATGGTAGCCATTATTGATATCTGATCACCTTGTTTTGAAACCCTATATTGCTTTGTTTTGCTTTGAGTGATTTTATCCTATTTTGTTTTGTTTGATTGTATTATGACTGATGATACAAGCAACTGCTTAAAAGATAACATGAGGCATTATAGTAATCAGTGTTGTTTCACTATGTATTGCTTCCATTGTTTTGTTTTTCATTGGTTTTATCCTGTACTATTTTGTTTGATTGCATTGTGCCTGATGGTATGGGCAGTTATTTTGAAGATAACAAGAGGTATTACAAGGGGAAAGGAGGAAAGAAGGAAGGGAAAAGGAAAAAGACATAAATTTGTACATAGGTATACATAAGATAGTTAAAATGACTATACTACTAAATGCATTAGTTATTGAAAAAGAACAGTTAATACTCATATGATGAGATCAATTTTACATGTCTTTATCTGTTAATCTAAACAACCTCTTTGAAGGTAACGATATGCAATATTACAACCACTGTCAAATTCCAATCATCTCACTTTGTAAACTTATAATGTTACTGTATTGGATTTGTTGTTGTTGCTGTTTGTTTGTCTTTTTTGCTTTTTGTTTTTCTTTTCTGTGTCCATTTTCTCTTAAATTAAAAAAAAAAAAAACACAACCTAGGATTGAAGGTCCCATTTTGCTCAGCTATACTTCCCTTCTGGGCATTTTCCCAGCAGAATTAAAAACATTGTACCTCAGAAATATATGTGCATCCATGTTCATAGCAGCACAATTTGTAATAGCCAGATCTTGGAAACAACCTAAATGCCCGTTGACTGAGGAATGGATAAAAAAGATGTGGTACTTTCATACAATGGAGTACTACTCAATCATAAAGGAGGACAAACTTGAGACTTCTATAGGTAAATGGATGCAACTTGAGTCCATACTCATTAGTGAAATAAATCAGACATGTATGTGTAAACACTGTATTGTCTCACTAGTGTGAGAAGCTGAAAGAAACTATATATACTGTTTGGACAATTGAATGCAGATGTCTTGTGCTCCAGGTGACTAATTGGGGGATGGCAATGCGCTTTGTAAGTACCATTGTTGTCCCCTGATGGTTGTTTGAAATTTTGTATCATTTTTTTTCTTTGAAACAAAATAGATTTGGAAGAAAAAAAAAAAAGAAGCCAACACCTTTCTGTGATCCAGCAGCAGCTATGCCAGTTGGGAGAGAAACAACAAGCCAACCCCTTCCTGTGAGCCAGTAGTAGCTGTGGGCTGTCAGGAGGAGAAACAAGAAGCCAGCCCCTTTCTGTGTGCCAGTGGCAGCCATGCAAGCCAGGAGGGGAAACAAGAAGTCAATGCCTTCCTATAAGCCAGCAGGCAAGCAGGCTGGGAGGCAAGAAGAGCCAAGGTGACCTCCACTCCCACCTCAGTAAGCAACCAACTGATCCAGAGAAACATAGACTGAGAAGAAAGCTACTGAAGTAAAAGAAACAATTTAATGCTTGCAGTGCTTAGTGTTTGATTGACTATGCAGGCCTAAAGCCAGTAGACTGAGCATCCATTTAAAGGATAACAATATGCAATATAGTAACTATGGGAGATTTCTTCTGGAAGGTGGTAGCCATTATTATTTCCCTATGATCTTGTTTTAAAATCCTACATTGTTTTCATTGTTTTGTTTTATTCTGAGTTGTTTGATTTTATTATATGTTGCAGACCACTATGAAGTGGCTCTAAGCAGGATTTAAAATTTACTAATTGGCTTTTTATTTATCTGTGAGCCTGTCCTAGGCCTAGGCCCCTTGCCTGGCAATGGGAGCTGATTCATAGTACATGAAACTCTATGAATCACTGGTCCTGACTGAGGCCTGTAGTGGCTGATGAGGTCAGAGATACCTCAAAGGGCAAGGTAAAGAAGGTTGCAGCTGACAACATCCTGGCTCCATAATCAATTATGTTAATAGAGACTGTCCTGCAGGCATCTTACTCTGCAGGCATCACAGTCCCATCACAAAGGCCATCTTGGAGATAAGGTAGTTCTCCTTTTCTGGCATCTTTTCCTACTTGGAGATGTCCTTGAAGTGACTCCCAAGTCCTGCTCAGTTCCAGCACCTCCCTCAGCATCCCCTCTCTTTGTCTACAATGAAAATAAATATGGGTGGTCCAGAGAAGCTCTTTGTCTTAGCCCTCATCTCAGCTACAGAGTTAAGAACTCTGTAGGGTCTTTGACCCTCCTGGAGCCCTAAAACCATACCATTTGTCTCATTTATCTAAGCCTTTGCCGCACGCTTATTCAGGAGGTTGGGGATCTAGACTGGGTCCCCGATAATTATATCTGATGGCATGTGCAGCTCTTTTAAAGATAGCAAGATATATTATGGTAGCCATTGTTGATTTCCTATTATCTTGTTTTGAAGTCCTATATCACTTTCACTGTTTTGTTTTAATTGGCTTTATTCTGTTTTATTTTGTTTGGTTTTATTCTCTTTAAAATAAAATTTAAAAGGGTCAGGGAGCCGGGCATGGTGTACCCCTTTAATCCCAGCACTCAAGAGGCTGAGGTAGGAGGAGCGTTGTGAGTTCAAGGCCAGCTTGGGTTACAACGTGAGCACAAGGCCGACCTGAGCTACGTAGTGCGACCCTGCCTCAAAAACACTAGGGCCGGGAGTTTGGCTCAGTGGCTTAAGCGCCTGCTTAGCAGGAGCAAGGTTGTGATTTCGATCCCTGGTGCTGCAAAATAAATAAATAAATAAAATAAAAGGGTCAGGTATATAGCTCAGTGGTACAAGTGCCTGCCTGGCAACCATAAGGTCATAAGTTTGATCCCCAGTACCAAAAAAAAAAAAAAAAAAGTAAAAGAATGCAAAAAAATTACTGCAACATAAACATTAAAATGCAACTTCCAAAAATTTTGTCATTTATAGGGCAGAGGCCCTAAGTTTGAGACTACCTATGAGAAATACATTAAAATAAACAGTTTTAAAGCTGGGGGTGGTGATATACACCTGTCATTCCAGCACTTGGGATGCTGATGCAGGAGGATCACTGCAAAGCTGAAGACCATCCTGAACTACATGAGACCCTGTCTCCAATACATACATATATGCATGCATATATACATGCATGGATACATATCCACACATACTGGAAATGTGAATTATTAACTGGAGGTTAAATCTCAATTTGACAATGAAAATGCTATACCATGAAAACATGATCCACCTGTTTCTTAGGATACAATAGCTTACTGGATTCCAGAAATTCACATATACTTTTATAGACATCGCTTAATTTGAGTGGAATAGTTTTTTTCATGGTACTCTGCTGTGTTGGGGCTCACAAAACAATACATCACAGGATGGCACTTTGATATGCTGAACTAAGGGTAAAGAAGTAGTATGAAGGTCTCTTTGACTTTCCTCCTGCACCACTCTTCTCAGTCCTCTTTTTCTCCTGAAGCACAGGATGGGACTTTTCTTTATATTTCCTCTGAATATTATAGGCCAAATTTTCCAAGAGATTAACTACCAGGAAGTAAGACTAGATGCTGATACTACGTCTAAACACCAGATGAAATCTATATGTGGCTATTGTCTACTCTTCAGGCCCATTCACCTTCCCTCCAAAATAATTTACTTCTCTCAAACTGCCAACATTATCCATTTCCCGAATCTTCCCTATGATACAAGGGTATTTAATATTTAAGCCTCTGTCACCTACTCCTTCTTTGGGTTTTCATACTTCGTGTGACTCACATTGGCTAGCACTTAATATATTTATGTACCTTTTCTCCTTTTTATCTATTGTCAATTTGTTTTCAGCAGACTCAACTGTCAACCCTTCAGAAAGCAGAGAGGAAGTTTCCTTAGCTTTACAATTGTTCATAGATCTTGGTATGAAAACTTCAGTATCTAAAGCATTTTGATGCTTGGATTTAGAAAGCAGTCTCTTGCATGTTAAATTCTGCTATTTTATAGAAAAGTCAGGAAGAAAGCCCTCTTCTTCACTATCATGGAACACAAAGGGTATCATGGGGCGAAAGTTACTAGTTTGCTAGTTACATTGTTTAAATTTGTATCTGGCTCAAAAATTACTAGCTGCATAACCTTTCAAAAAGTTTTAATTTCTTAAATTTTGGTTTCCAAATATAAAAAACAAAAAAATAGTACCTGTTTAAAAGGATTGTTATACCCAGCAGTATGTCTTATGTGAAACAGTCTCTCAGTAACTGTCTCTACTCTTACATGTATCCTATCCCGATACTCTATAAGGAGTTCTGCTAAATATTTTAACAGCTCTGTTTTCTTCATAATAAGGACTTGACTCTTAATAGTGACAAATAGTCATGGGAAAGACCCCTAGAGCCAGACATTGTCCCAGAGAAACAAAAAAGTTCTCTTACTGGGGAACGGCACCAACTGCTTTAGGCTATAACAAACCCTAAACAGTAAATCCCTTCCTGCATGTTTTTACAGTGTTATTTGACATCCTGAAAGCTTTCTTCTCTTCCAAGAGTCTTTTTCTCCTTGCAAGGATCAAGCACACTGTTTGCCTTCTTTTCCTTTATTAATAGGTCTTTATTCAACAAAAACACCTACTGGATTAAAACATTAGCAATCAGAAAAGGTCAGGTTCAACCATAAGAAATTGGCAAAGTCTCAGAACTAAACAGTAAGCTTTTCTTAATGTTTTAGGATCCGGATTTTTGTGCTTTCTGCTCTTATAAACAGCAGGCTAGTTGATGCACTGGTTCAAACACGTCTGTGTCTTTTCCTCATCTTCATTATCAAAGAACTCTTACCAAGTGGAAGACTTCTTACTTAAGTCCAGAGTCTCAGACTATAACTACTTTTTTTTTTTTTTTTTGGTTTGAGACAGTGTTTCCTTGTGTAGGTCAGACTGGCCTTGAACTCATGGCCATCCTTCTGCCTCAGCCTCCCAAGTGCTGGGATTACAGGTATGCACCACCCCCACTATTTTAAAAAAGTATCACCTTCTAACCTCTCCTAGTGTAGGCAGACCTCGACACATGGCACCTCCTGGAAAGCTATGAGTTAAAGGAAATGAAGGCAATGATGGCTACTGACAAGGCTCTGGACGTTCCACCTCAAAATTGACGGTAGGAAACCAGAAAAAGGCACCCCAAAATATGCCTATTTGGCACAAAAGTCTCTTTTGAAGGACTGGAGAAGCTCTAAAAAAATTAACCTTTAAGAAAAATGTATAAAGAAAATCAGCGAGGCATAGTGAAGATCTCAGCCAGGTGGCACAGGCCTTTAATTTCCGCACACTGGGAGGTTAAGGCAGGAATACTGAGGATCGAAAAATTCAAGTTTAGCCTCAGTAACTCAGATTGCCTCAAAAATTACAAAACAAAACAAAACAAAACAAAACAAAACAAAAACAAACAAACAAACAAAAAAACCAACGCTGGGATGTAGCTCAGTTTGGAGACTCTGGGTTCAATCTCTAGTACTATCCAAGTCAACAAACAAACACATACACTTTACCGATTTAGTTATCTTTCTCATTCTGATACAGAGAAGAGGATGCCCTTATAGTGTGATTGACTGACGGGATGACTAACTGACTGCAGTATTGAGAACTGAATCTAGGGCTTTCCCACTAAGGCAGAGATTTACACCTGCATAATAAATCTTACCTTTCTTTTACTGGCTTTTCCTAGCCATTTTAGGCTAGGTCTTCCTTCACATCCTTCTTTATTTCAGAGAATTATGGTATTTAAACCTCAAGTTTAAGCTGCCCCTGTGAGGTCATCTCTCAGGATTAAGTTCCCTTATACACAGGAGATATACAAATTATTAAACTTCTACCTGACCTTATTCTTGTTAATCTTTTTTTGTGGAGTAACTCAGGCAAGAATTTATGAAAGATAGAAAACTAGTTTTTCTCTCCTACACTACAAAAGGCTGAAGTACAAGCAGCATTAAGAAAAAAGGTATACAAAGATAAATCTATTTGCCATCTAACACAGAGACTATCACATTAGCTGTTTCAACTCCAAGTAACTCAGGGTTAGTGTCCACACTCCTTGCATTGTCAGGTACAAAAGAGAAAGCAGACATCATAAAGGCAACTGACATTTGACTTAAAGTCACCATTTCTAAATGTAAGGATCACCAACCCTTAAATCAGTGAATCAGTCATAAAATACCATAAACTGTCTGCTTTCTAGAGAAGAGACTTTTTAATAGGACTCCTTTGCTCAACTTCCTCTTTTAACAACTCATCCCTTTAGGCATTCTAATTTCTAAAGAAAAGTCTGTACACACTTCTTTCTCTTCTCAGTTCATATGAACAGATTTGCAGAAAACTATCTGAAAAGAACATGCAGATACAGGGCAGTGGGAGATTGAGGTCCCTTTGGTTGAGGGCAGAGAAGAGCTGAATATTGCACCCTAGCCAAAATAGCATACTCCTCATCAGACCTCCACCCAGCACAGGCATTTCCTGCCCACTGTCTCACTCTAGCTCCTTTTCCTTCCATAAAAGCCCTTTGTACAACCAAACATGGGAAGACAGAATTTGAGGCAACAAAGAAGCCCCTCTATCATCTGTAGAACTAGTAGCATTCATTTATACTGTAATCCCAAATATTGAGTACAGTAATACAAGTACTAGTAATCCTTTCTCTAATCTTCCTAACAATCCAAGAAGTTATATTTATAATTCCACTGAGATATTATTGGAATCCCAGCAAGTTAATTTCAATCTATCACCTCCAATGCAACCCACTGCGAGAATAAAGACACCAAGAAATATTTAAAGTTAAGGGCAGCCAAGGGGTCCTGAGACCAATCCTTTTGAGGATGTGTGGACAAAGGCTTTGATCTTTAGCCTCTCCCAGAATTTATTATCTTGTGAAGAAGGAGTTGGCTTGAGGATGAGTGACAGTGAGGATGGTGGGAATTGCGTGACTAACTTAAGTTGGCTAGCAAAATGAAGAGATAAAGATATGTAGAGGGATAAATTTGCATAACCCAATCAAGGTAGCAACTGAATTGTTTTAGGGGGCTGTTGCTTCAGTTTCTGATATGTAAACTTTATGCCCTGGGGACTCACAGCCTCTTTCTCAAGGCTCATACCCAGTTGACATTCCTGGAGCTCACTGGCTATGCCATCCCGCTATGCTTTATATATTTTACAGAGATCACTATGTGAGGAAACGGGAGACTGCCTGATGGCTTTAGAGATTACATACTAGTACCTTGGCTAGCAGTATTTGTAAAGCTTAGAGCCAATTGAAGAGAGAAGGAAATACCACAGTCAGCTCTGTATATATCAATATAAGGAAATAAGTCTCCATATAATCAAAGTTGCAGCAATTGTTCTGCATTCAAGGGGAGCCATTCAAATCAACTCCCACAATTTATTCATTTATTTACTTATTTACTTATTTTGGTTTTTTGAGACAAGGTTTCACTATGTAGTTCAGGCTGGCCTTGAACTCACTGCGATCCTCCTGTCTCAGTCTCCCAAGTGCTGGGATTATAGGTGTATATTACCACACCCAGAGTCAGAGTTAGTTTTTAATAAACCTTTTTTTTTCTTTCACTAATCTGTCCCCCAAGTCTTTAGGTTGAGTGGAACAAACCTTAAAGTCCAGTAACAGTATTGAGTATCTTATACTTTTCAGGTACAGTTCTTAACACTGGAGATTCAGCTTTATATAAGAGAATCTCTACGCTTGAAGGCTTCCCATTTTAGAGAAGGGGGACAGGATAAAACAGTTAAGAAGCAAATCTGACAGATCGCGTAGTTCAAAACTTATAATGCACAGTAGATATGTAGAACAATACTTTGGCTATCATGAGGAAACTGTTAGCTACCTTCCAAGTAGTTCACTCAAGGGGTCAAGAAGATTGAATGAATACAGACACTGACCCAGTTCCAAAACTCAATTCTCACATTACTGTCTACTTGCTGTGATTAGCGTCAATGCTTCTGTCCTTTGGTAACATACAAAAGCAAGATGACATCATTCATAGGGAGATAATAAAAATTGGAACACCATAAAATTACAGAGCATAAGAAATCAGAAGATCTAGGCTGTACTTCCAGTTCTATCAACTTAATATGCATGAGAACTTAGGTAACTCACTTAAACTCTTGGAGCCAGAATTTCTTTGCCTATTCTATCATACTTCATTGGATTTTTAGGAAGTTTTAGTAAAAGAGTAAGTCATCTTTTCTGCTCAATTAGTGCTCAGTAATGTTATTAGTCTCACAATTCCTATGGAAAAATAACCCACTTTAGGGTCAGAAATTGGTAGCAGCTATTTTGAAAACTTTGCTTCCATATTTCTGGGGGGAGGGCTCCCCCAAAGGGTTACTTATTATTTGGAGGAACTAGAACCCCCAAGTTGCTATCAAGCCCAGAGTCCTTTTTAGTGATTACCTTCTACTGCTCTGGGTCAAGATAAAAAATTACTTTTTTTTATCTTTTTGAGACAGGGTTTTGCTATGCAGTTCAGGCTGGCCTTGGGCTCACTTTGTAGTCCAGGCTGGTCTTGAACTTGCAGCAATACTCCTGTCTCAGCCTCCAGAGTGCTGGGATTACAGGCATGTACCACCATGCCCAGTTCAAGATAAAAAATATTTTCTGAAAAGTTTTTTTGTTTTGTTTTATCTTTTGTGGTATTGGGAACTGAACCCAGGGCTATTACAGGAAGCTATATCATCAGGCTTTTTTTTTTTTTTTTAATTTTTGAGAAAGAGAGTGATTAAACTGCAAAGTTTCCCAGACTGGGCTCAAACTTGTGATCCTCTTACCTCAGCCTCTCAGAGTGCTAAGATTATAGGCAACTACTACCACCACCACATGCATCTGAAAAGTATTTAATTTATGCTTCATGAAGTCCTTATATTAGTCACGCAAGTGAAGCAGACAACTGTAAAGGCAAACTGTACTTACATAGGAGAAAGTTGCCATCCTTTTGCTTAGGAATGTGTAACTGAAACTGAGTGTACCAACGAATGTGCACACCCCTACATATGTTTTCTTATATGAATACTTACAAGTTCCTGTGTTGTCAGTTTTCCTATATTGTGACTAAATAACCTGAGATAATTTATAAAGATGAATAACTGTTTTGTCTTATAGTTTTAGAGGTTTCAGTCCATGGTTACTTGGTCCATTACTTTTAGGCCTGAGGCGAGGCTGAAAATCACAGTGAGGAACATGTGAGGGAGGGCAAAACTGCTCACATCAAGGTGGCCAGGAAGGAGAGAACTCAATTTTGTAACAAAGTCCCTCCACCCAACCAGTTAAGCTATGAATCCATAAAAGGATGATCCACTCATGAGATCAGTGTCCTTACAAACTCAATCAGAGGCCTTGCCTTTGAACACTGCTACACTAAGGATCAAGCCTTCAACACATGAGCTTGAGGGAAATTTAAGATCCAAATCATAGGGTTGGGGATTTAGCTCAGCGGCATAAGTGCCTGCCTGGCAAGTGTAAGATTGTGAGTTCAATCCCCAGTACAAAAAAAAAGAAAAAAAAAAATTCCAAATCATAACAGTTCTCCAATAAAATCCCCTTGCTCTTTGTTCAAGGAGAGTATTACTTAGCAAATAACTCCCAATTTTTTTTTAACTTGCTATAAGCAACTAACCTTTCTTCATTCTTTTATCTTCAGGTGTGCTCCCTAGTTTCGCACTCACTAAGATGCAATCAACTGCATTCAGCTACATTTACTTTATGGGTTATTTTTGCTGATTATTTCAGTTGGGAACTAGAACATATAAAGCCACTTCTCTTAGCTATAAAGACACTGCTTTTCTAGCAGTCAGATAATCCCTCTTTTTCTTAGAAGACTGTACATTTGGGGAGGGAGGTATCTCCGGAGCTACCATCTTAAAATCAACTGCTCTAGGGCAGGAGGGTCAAATAGAGAGTTAAATCATCTGGGCAACACAGGGAGAGAGTAAGGAATGGCAGGAATGTACAAGGATCATCTAAAGGGATAATCTTATTTTAGGATTAGCCTGTTTGCAAAAAAACTGAGCCCAGCATTGCCAGATTTTGTTATTTCAAAATATCCCAGAAATATTTTTGTGTGTGATAGCACCAAAATCTTATTTGCAAAATGCCTATAGTTCTCTGGGGCTATTATAAATTGAAGGGAACCAGGGCCTGACACCTCAAAATATGCTACTTTGCCATAAGCATTATTTTGAATTGAAAGCAAATGAGAAACAGCAGACTTAGCCAAATTCCATACTTTCCGTCATTTACCTAAAAGCAGATCCTCATGGAGGGTCTGCCCCCCTATTTTCATACAGGAAGGGGCAGTTCTATCCTGAATCACCTACAAAGACTCTAGATTCATAGCCCAGAGATAAAAGAAATCTGCTTAAATCTTATTGGAACAACCGTTATCTTCCATCAGTTCCCCTTCATTACCTTCTTGCTATCTACCATGTTTAAGAAAAAAGCTTAGATCCCCTTTCACAACTCTACAAATAATCACTTTATTTATTAAAAGAGGTATAAAAAAAGAGGTATAAAACTGTAATATTAGCACTTCAGAGGCTGAGGCAGGAAGATTGTGAGTTTCAGGACAGACTGGACTACATAGCAAGTTCTAAACCAGATCAGGTAAAGAAATTCTCCCACAAAAAAACCCAAGAAATGAAATAAAATAATACAGTGTGTGTGTATATATATGTATGTGTATATATATAAGGCATCTTTGGGTCTTCTTTTTTAGGAAGGCCTCTATATGTAAGCACAACGAACTCTGTGAGGTTGGACAGAAGAAATGAAGTAGGTAGAAAGGAGATAAGGAAAACTGTACCCATAAAATTGTACTTTGAAGAAACATTACACTTGCGCCTGCCTGGCAAGCATGGCAAGGTCCTGAGTTTGATCCCCAGTACAAACAACAACAACAACAACACACACACACACACACACAAAAAAAACACTGTACTTTCAGGAAGGGGACAGTGGTGCACTCTGTAATCCTAGTACTCAGGAGGCTGAGGTAAGAGGATTACCGCAAATTCAAAGCCAGCCTGGGCTACCTAGTGAGTTCAAGGTCAGCCTGAACTACATAATGAGATCCTGTTCAAAACAAACAAACAAAAATTTTAAAAACCTGCAGCTTCAGAACACAAAATTATCCAAGGCTATAATGCCTTTTTCCCTTCCAGAAAAGTTCTTAAGAGAAAAAGTCTGGAAATCGAGCCTATGCTTTCTCTCCCAAGACTTCCAATCTTTAAGAAACCAGCACAATTTCTGGGTAGAGTAGCACACACCTGTAATCCCAGTACTTGGGAGGCTGAGGCAGGAGTATCACTGCAAGTTGGAGGCCAGCCTGGGCTACATGTGAGTTTACGGTCAGTCTGGAATACATAGGGAGACCCTATCTTGAAAAACAAAAACAAACAAGCAAACAGAAAGAGAAAGCAGCACAATTAAGTGGGAGCATATCTCTAAACTTCAAACAAGTGCAAATAGCTTGCAGTCTAACATAGCCCACCTAAAGAGGGGAAGTACACAGTGAAATACACCCATTTTGAAGACATCCCCAACTTGCAGTGAGATCACCCATTTTGAAGACATCCCCAAGACCACATAAAAATCCCCAACCCAGACCACAATGGGGTTATTTCTTGAGGGCCAAAACTCTATTCTGGGTATATATTTCTTTACTTCTGCCTAATACATTTTTCTAATGTATTTTGATGATGTGTATGTACTGTGCTTGTTTTTTCCAACATAAGTCAGTGAACCTACAACCTATTCCACAGGTAGGTGAGCTGAGATCCCTCTCTCTTCTTTGGAGGACCTCCTTAGACCACATCTGGTGGCACTATTCCTTCTGTTAATCTGTCTTCTGTCTAACCTGTAGGGCTCCATGTACTGAAACTTAAAGAGAGTGAAAAATTTTCATCTTATGCAAATTTCATTGTGTAGTTTTTTGTTTGTTTTGCCAGTGAAAGGCTGAATTATTTACTTTAAAAGTACTTATTGATGCCAACATATAATTTATCATTTTTTCTGACATGGGGAAGTAAGTACTAAATTGAGTCTTGCAAGTTAGATGAGGGAAAGAAGACAATTCATACTAGGCAAACAAGATGCACAAAGACACTGAGGTAGATATGCCTGGCAATATTGGGACGTGGGGTGGGAGAATGAATAGACTAGCTTGCTCAAAGAGTGAATTCCTTCAGAAAACACAGATGGGAAAAACTTCTGAAAGATACTATATCCTGGGGCTGGAGATTTAGCTCAGTGGCATAAGTGCCTGCCTGGCAAGTGCGAGTTGTGAGTTCGATCCCTGGTACCAAAAAAACACTACAGTTTATGGTAGAGATTTTTATAGATAACTTTCAAAGGATAAACTCTATAAACAATGGAGACTAATGAAGGAGATCACTATACTGAATTTCCTATTTTGTCAATGGTTAGGTGTTGCTATTCTTTCCATTTTTGCAAAATGAAGACAAGGCTGAATGCTGACCCATGAAACTTAAAAGCTCTGATAATTTCCGAATGAGTGCCAGTTTAACCAAACACACTATAAATCAAATCTGTTGGCAAACCAGTGATCAAGGCTTTCAAAGTAAAATTAAATGCTCTATAGAGGATGTTTTCTGATCAATAAAACGTTTAGAATTTAAAACCCAAAGAAAAGGCTTTTGGATATTTTGGCACATTGTCAGGTTCATCATCAGACAGTGCTCTCATCAGATTGCCTGGCAGTTGGCAAAAAGTTGGCTGAGAAAAAAAAAAAATAATAAGTAAATGAATTTTAAAAAAAAGTTGGCTGAGGAAGGTTCGTCACATAAAAGTGTTAACCAGCAACAAAAGCCCCAAAAGTACATCAGGTAGAGACATGCCTCCCAGCCACTCATGTTTCAACATCACAGCCATTTTTATTTTCTTATAAAACACACGATTTTGGGCTATCAGTCCACTTTAGTACAATTCCTGGAGACAAATGGCCAGGAGAATAAAAAGAGGGACTTTCAACATGACCAGCAATATTAAATTACCAAATTAAATAGATTGCTCTTTTAGCAAAAACATCCTAGAGGGCAAAGTTGAAATGGTCTATACTTACATAGTGAAAGAACTTAAACTTCATTATAAGGCAGTAAGAGTATAGAGGTCCCTTTCCTGTCCTCGTCATGGTCTAGGAAGGTTTAATATTTGTAATCCAATAGAGAAATTATTGGAATTGTAGTGAGTTAATTCCAATCTGCCACTTCCTTGTGGCCTGCATCCAACAGAGGGCAGAAGGCTGATCGCAGGAGCAAGGATACACTTCAACATTGACAGTATATATATATTAAAAAATATATATATATATATTTTAACTTTTCTTCCTTGGAGGTTTTTTTTTGGGGGGGTTGGGGTCTTATCTCCCTTTTTTCCCCCTTTTACTTTTTTTTCTCTTTTCATCTTTCAAATTTTTCTTCTTCCTCTGACTTGCTGTGTGGCTTAAACTATGAGATCATAATATTAAGTGAAGTAAATTAGACATAGAAGCTTGTCTATTGATGGTTTCTATTATATGACAAATACAAAGTACAAATAATAGATAGATAATTGAAACTGGAGAAGATAGATCTTTCTCATATGAAAAGGGAATCAACAGATGAAGGACAGGGGCACGAAAGGGAGGGGAAGGGGATGAAAAAAGGAACTGAGATGTGTTATGTACGTGTACCAGCCCCACACGAGGAAAGTAAGCATTATGTACTGCTTACATGTAGTAACAAAATATTTTTAAAAGACCAGAAGTAGGGACAGCAAATATAAAGTTGGTAATGAGTACAGTAGATCTGGCCCTCACAGGGCCTAGGAAACCCTTGGGAACTGTTGCTACTCTCTCACAGAAATGTGTCTTTCTCACACACACACACTCTCATGTTTGCATGTATGCCATTGACATATAGGTCTCTTCTTACTCTGGAGGACCACCTGAATGATTCTCCTTGAAAGAAGGGCAATTATATCTATTTTGGCTAAACCTGGCCCTATTCCATGATATTTGTGTAGCTGACTAAGTTTTGTCTTTAACCTCCCAACTGGCTTTAAGCAATGCAAATGGGTCTAGCCTGAGTGCTGATGTGTAGTCTTTAAAGCAGGTCAGTGAAGCCCCACCTATAGCTCCCAAGTAATAGGCATGAGCTAGGCTGAGTGAAGTCATGCTGTCAGCTGAGAATGAGCCACAAGAAAAGAGGCTATGACTTCTCAGGGCCTAAAAACTACACATCAAAACTAAAGCATTGACCCCAAAACACTAGCTACTGTCCCAATCTATGATAGGCAGATAACTCTCTGCATATTTTGCTCTCTGCATATTGCAGAGGTGACTTCGGGCCTCCTACCTGAGTCCAGCTCACAACACTCATATACTTCTTGCCACTTTTGCAGTCACTCCCCTCTTAAGGAATTAATAAAATCTAGGCTCAGCCCTAGGTTGAGGCCTTTGTTTTGGTTAGCCATTACTCTGACTGGACTCAGGATCCCACTGGCACTCCACAGCTACAAATATGCATTGGTGTCTTTATTCTCACCATGCATTGCACTGGAAGTGGTAGACTGGAACTAACTTACTAGAATTCCAATAACTTTTCTATGGGATTACAAATGTGGACTTTTCTGGACTGAGACGAGCTCCAGGAGGGCTTTTAATACTTACCAATTCTGTTCTCTTCTCAGTATACAGATGGCCAATAAACACTTCCCCTAACCCAAACTCTGTGACGTCTCAGGTGCAGAACTCATCCAGAGTCTGGCTACCTCCCTATTTCAGTAAATTCAAAATCCTGAGAGAAGCTATTGCATTCAAAAACTATATTCTCCACAGAAGCAAAGCCCATCATACCAATTCATGACACAAATACCTGGTTTAATTTATGGCCAGGGCACACTTCCTCTAATCTAACTAGCTGGGGACAGTGGGTAGAGTTTATAAATTGGCATGTTGTTATTCACACTGGATACAGGGAAAGTAGCTCCTCTTAGACCAGTTGGCAAAGTAGTACTTTGTGCTGCCACAACAAGAATACCACAGAGTGGGTAATCATACAAGAAATTCATTTATTACATTTCTAGAAGCTCTAAAGTCAAAGACTGAGGGGCTTGCATCTGGCAAGGGCCTTCTACACAATCCCAGGTGAGACAGTGGAAGGGAAAGAAAACACTCAGGTGACACAGTCAGAGGAAACTTGAAGCTTTAAATCCTTTTATAATTCATATTAATCCATCCATAAAAGTGGAACCTTCATGACCTAAACACTTCCCAAATCTGTTAAATTGGGAGTAAGTTTCCAGCACATGATTTTAGGGGGTCACATTCAAACCACGATAGGGTATGCAACAATGAACTATTTTTGCTATAGTTCTGGAAGAGAAGAAAATGTAGGTAGAGTACAGAGAACACCTAAAGTCAAGTAGAAGTCATGGTCATTTAAGATTAGCAAATACATAAGATTAACAGGCACTAATACAAACAAATTGAACATTTGAATACAAATAGTATAGAAGTGCTCCTTTATTTGAGCAAACTAATACACACACATACACACAAGTTTTATGTAAGTGGAAAAAAAACTGTTTTCTGAAGAAATTAATAAGTCATTGATATATAATCCCTAAGGGCTGGGGATGGAATTCAGTGGCAGAGTGTTTGCCTAGCATGCATGAGGTCCTGGGTTAAATGCCAAGCACTAAAATAAAATCCCCTAATACTGAAAAATTAAGATTCTACCCAGGCATAGTGGCACACTCCTGTAATCCCAGCACTCGGGAGGCTGAAGCAGAAGGATTATTGCAAGTTTAAGACCAGCTTGGGCTACAAAGTGAGCCCAAGGCCAGCCTGAAGTGCATAGCGAGACCCTGTCTCAAAAAAACCAAAAAAAAAAAAAAAAAAGATTTCAGAGGTCTTATGTTCCTATAATTTAACTACAAACATATATTACTTAGAATAAAAACATATATTCAATATATCATATTTAAATTTAATACATTCTATTTAGATTTATTTATTTATTTTGGGGGGTACTGGGGATCAAACCCACAACCCTGCACTTGCTAGGAAGGTGCTTACACCACTGAGCTAAATCCCTGGCCTCAGCTTTAATATTTATATGTCACAATATTATGTAGACCTCAAAATATAAGCTCTAAACAAAATCTGCATAGGCAAGAAGGATGAGAAATAAAATGGATTTGGGGGGGGAAAGGATGAGAAACAAACATGGATTTTTTTATCTCAGATTCTGACAATGAAACAAAAGATTTTCTTGGTCTTTTGTACAACTCGCTCTCTTACATGGGTGTTTTTAGTTGCTTTGACTGTTTCCTGAATCCAGAACACAGACTATATTTTGCTTATAGTTGCATCTCTGGCACACAGAATCAAGTCTGGCATATGGAAGATAGGATCTCCCTATATAGTACAGCCTGGCTTTGAACTCACTATGTAGTACAGGTTGGCCTCGAACTTACAGCATTCCTCTCAACTCAGCCTTCCAAGTGTTGGAATTACAGGCACATACCACCACACACCAGGCAGAATAAGGGGACATTTTGAAACCAGCCAGCCCACATTATTCTTCAACTAGCTTTAATGAAAAGACAAAAGGGATACATACAACATTAAAATTTTAATTTTTTTTTTTTTTTTTTTTTGTACTGAGAATCAAACTCAGGACCTTGTGCTTGCCAGGTAGGCGCTGTGCCACTGAGCTATACCCACAGCCCTAAAATTTTAATTATTGGGAATAGTTTACTATGGGTGACAAAAGATTCCATTTCCATTTATGTCACTGATATCAGAGTCATTTTTAAATGGGTAATATAAAGGTGAACCAATTCCTGAAATTGCTCAATGAATTACAAAATTCAACTAAAAGTTGAAAGCAAAGACTACTACACACAAAGCTATAGAGACATGACTGTTCTACATATAGTTTCTTTCTTTCTTTCTTTCTTGTTTTTTTTTTGCGGCACCAGGGATCAAACTCACAACCTCGTGCCTGCCAGACAGGCACTGAAGCCACTGAGCCAAAGCCCCAGTCCTAGTTTTTTGAGGCAGAGTCGCACTATGTAGCCCAGGCTGGCTTTGCACTCACCTTGTAGCTCAAGCTGGCCTCGAACTCACAACGCTCCTCCTACCTCAGCCTCCTGAGTGCTGGGATTAAAGGCATGCACCACCACGCCCAGCTCCTACATATAGTTTCTACTTACAATAATTTCATGGTAGTAGGAATGGATGTATAGACATAATGAAGCATTATTAGAAGTTAAATGTTAGAGGTAGAATAGGTTGGTCAGGCATGGTAGTGCATGCCTGTAATCTCACTTGGGAGGCTGGGGAGCAAGAATCATCATGAGTTTGAGGTCAGCCTGAATCACACAGTGGAGACCTTATCTCAAAAAAAAAAAAAAAAAAAAAGAGAAGAGAAAAGAAAAGAAAAAGAAAAGGAGAGAGAGAGAGAGAAGAAAAGAAAAAGAACTATCAGAGTTGAACCAAACCTTCAAACAAATGGACTTAATAGAGATTTAAATAGTTCCATATACATTTTTCTCAGCAGCACATGGAACTGTCTCCAAAATAGACCAATACTAGTCTGTAAAGTATACTTAAGTAAATGCAAAAGAATCAAAATTATCTCATACATATTATCAGATCATAGCACAATGAAACTAGAAACCAATAGCAAAAGAAAGCACAGAATAAGCTGGGTGTGGTGGCACACAGCTTTAATCCCAGCACTCGGCAGGCTGAGGTAGGAGGAGCGTTGCGAGTTCGAGGCCAGTTTGGGCTACAACAGGAGCACAAAACCGGCCTGAGCTACATAGTGTGACCCTGCCTCAAAAAACTAGGAATGGGGGTTTGGCTCAGTGGCTTAAATGACTGCCTGGCAGGCGCGAGGTTGTGAGTTTGATCCTTGAAGCCACAAAAAAAAAAAAAAAAAAAAAAAAAAAAAAAAAAAAAAAAAAAAAAAAAAAAAAAAAAAAAAAAAAAAAAAAAAAAAAAAAAAAAAAAAAAAAAAAAAAAAAAAAAAAAAAAAAAAAAAAAAAAAAAAAAAAAAAAAAAAAA